>JACXII010000031.1:723167-810185 GCA_014737395.1 Bombus waltoni
ATTGCCGTTTGTAATAGTTCGATATTTGAGATAGCTTTTTCTTCCTATATGAATATTAACTTTGTTTTTGTTTCGTTAATTAGAGTTTCGGTGTATTATCGCGATTGTTTTAATTAGATTTCTAGTTAGAGTTGCGTTGACGAACGATCGCGTTTTTAAAGTAGCGTTGCGCCTATATCATGCCCAATCTTCTTCCACTGAACTGTGGAAGCACGTTCCTGCTTCTGGATCATCGGATGCAGTTTCATCAGTAGCCTGCTATATGGCTACACTGTCCCCTTTATTAGTGTTGCGAACATATAAATCTGAGTGCATAGAGTAATAGTTATTAGTGTTGCGTAAATAATTCACACGGGAATTTTCTGTTTCTTTTTCTTTTTTTTTGTCAATAGTAAATTAATTAACATTGCAAATACGATAAAGCACTCGTCGCGATTTGCTTTTAGAAACGTCTGTTTTATCTTATTAATTAGCGTCTCGATAAAGTTAGATTTACAAGTTTTAACGTTTCGTTAATTTTATAGTATTACCGTTTGTAATAGTACGATATTTGAGATAGCTTTTTCTTCCTATATGAATATTAACTTTGTTTTTGTTTCGTCAATTAGAGTTTCGGTATATTATCGCGATTGTTTTAATTAGATTTCTAGTTAGAGTTGCGTTGAGCGAACGGACGCGTTTTTTTAAAGTAGCTTGCCCCTATATCATGCCCAATCTTCTTCCACTGAACTGTGGAAGCACGTTCCTGCTTCTGGATCATCGGATGCAGTTTCATCAGTAGCCTGCTATATGGCTACACTGGACCGTTATTAGCGTTGCGAACATATAAATCCGAGTGCATAGAGTAATTTATTAGTGTTGCGTAAATAATTCACGCGGGGATTTTCCATTTCTTTTTCTTTTTTTTTTTTTGTCAATAGTAAATTAATTAACATTGCAAAAATAATAAAGCACTCGTCGCGATTTGCTTTGAGAAATTTACATATAGTATGATAGATTAGAGTTGCGAAATAAAATGGATACTCCACTCACGGTTGTTCGGTTATATCGAGTGGATACTTTGATGGCCCTTCTGGCTTGTAGAGTCATTTCTTTTTCAGCGCCCTTTATCGATAGAGTGTTTATGATGGAAAATACTGCTAAGACATGTTGTTTGTTAAATAATGAATATTTTTTGGTTGAGATGGAATTCCATTAAATAAGTTCATATTTTATTTAAGAAAAAGTAAAAAACGATGTAGTAAAAAAAAAAAAGAAAATATTCCTGTACACCATTACACTATTAATTTATCTGAAAAATACTTAAGTATGATCGGCACATCTTTTTATAATTAATAGCCTGAATGTCCGTTATTATAGTCTTTATCTTAAATAACAAATATAAATTGGTTATCAGTTAGTTTGGTAAATGAAGTAGTTGCAACATCTTTATCCAATTAAACGTCATTTGATCTTTTCTTTCTTCATCTTAGTACTTCAATTCAATTGAAAATCCAAGTTAGATTTACATTCAAATTTTTTAATTCAAACTCGTGTCTTGATAATTTGATACTTTCTTGCATCTAATATGTTTTCCTTCCAGGTGCTTTTTTTTTAAGTACTAATCCAATAAATGAGTATGTTCCAGATTGATTAACTTGTGGGAAGTACAAATTATACATATAGAATTTTAATGACCTCTCAGACACCTATGAACGAACGACTGGAAAGTGGAATGATATGGATTAAAAGAAATGATTAAAGGATAAGAAACATATATGAAAAAATAATATTTGAGTCCTTTCTATTGGTACCCAACCATATATATTTATAGAATTGTACTAATTTTTATATGGTTTAAGGTTTGTTTCAGGATCTGTTGCTAGATCGACGGAAGGATACCTGTATCCCACACTTACCCTATACAATGCCCTATTCAATGCCCTACTCAATACCCTACTCAATGCCCTATACAATGTCGTGTACAATGACCTGTACACTGCCCTATTCAATGCCCTACTCAATGCCCTACTCAATGCCCTACTCAATGCCCTACTCAATGCCCTGTACAATTTTCTATTCCTTCCCTTTATCACATTTAGATTTTTATGTGGATAGATCTTTTTTACATCAGACCCCCATCGATAGATATTTAAATTTTTCTAGTCAGCACTTGTAAGAAAACCTTCAGAATTCTGATAGATAGGGTTAATAGAGAAACCTCCAGATTCCTCGCAAGTAGGGTTTAAAGAGATTTCTAGACTAGGGATAGTTGGGATCTATAAAGACCCGTTGAGGTCTCTGATAGGAATTTTTTATTTTGTTTAAACTAATTTAAATTCAAGTTTGTTTCAGGAATTTCTACAGGACTACTGGGAAGACGCAAAATATTCACAGATACATATAAAGAAGGATTTCACCATGCACAACATTGAAGAATTTATAAAAAAATTATAAAATATCCCTTCTCCCTGTCCCTTTATTATATTTATATATACGATAGTTAGAACTCATGAGAACTTTGGATTAGGTAGAACGTAAAGGGTTTTTGGCATTCGTAGATAGAACGCTTTTAAACTGCTTTCAATGCTTGTAGTTAGATTTGTGTTAAGTGCATGCATGATTATGGGTGGCAGTTGGGTAGATAAAATAACGTATTTATCTTTTACTTTCAGCTTTTCGCGTCGGTTTAGCTTTTCGCGTCGGTTTTCTTACAGTTCCTTTTGATGTTTCCTTTGCGCAACGATCAACGGGTTGAACGTTGCGCAAACGTACATCAAAAGGAAAATTTGCTCAAATTCTTTTATTCAAAATTAGTAAATTTTTGCGTAAAAGGAGGGTGGATGGGATCGTGGATAGGGAGGGTCTCCACTCGCAGCAACCTCCACGTGGTGAGACCTGGGCACTCAGTATTATTTCACATACAATTCCCAATTGTATCGTTATACGCGATAGAATTATGAATTGTATTATAAATAATATTATGAGCTGATTGGCTGCGATCGCGATTATATTACGAGTAGTTAGAGCACTTATCAAATAGTTTCACTGATTTCTGTATAAGCATAGATTTCTATCTCGTGGTTGTTTTTTTAGTAAAGTATCATATTCAAAAATTTCGAAAATTATTACATTTTTTCAAATTTAGCCTGTATTGTTAAATTCTACATTTAATTTTGTGTTAGAATGAACAATTGTTAGGGGTATTCGCATTGCAATTATATTCTTCACAATTTCATAGTAAAATTTAATTTTAATTCCAAATGATCATATTACAGACGAGTACATATACAGGATAGACAAATTTATATTTTTATAAATATTAATTAAAGAAGTAAATTGTTCTCACACTCTAAATATTACAACGAATATTGTGCCTTGGGTACCTTGTACATTTTCATGTATTATACGCATCGCGTTTCAATTTTCCATAAATGCATAAACATTTGCAATAATGAAATACTTTATTATTAGTACTTGTGAGATATTGTCGTAAATCTCATAGTAAGTTTTGGAGAACAATACGTATTTATCCTGTATCATATCTCACCTTTTCTGTGAATTTATTGATTTTGTTTATTGGTAATTCTATAATATATACAGATGATGGTAAAAGTTAAAAATAAGCATTTGTTTCAAAGACTAATTACAATAATTTTATTGCGACAAAATGGATTCAAAAATATTGATAGGGGAAACAGGATAAAGCAGCAATAGAAAATTCTGTTAAGGAATGAATCTACATATGTATTACGTTTATGGTGAAGGGATATGACGTTTTAGTCAGCTGATAGCGAGAAGTTAGCTGCGGTCATCTGTCAAGACGCCATTGTTATTGTGAAAATTTTGTTGCACTGAGCTACAGTGTTCTTTGTCTTCTCGTGCAGTTCGTGATTTATAGCGTCATATTTAATATCGTGAAAAATTATACGTGTTTACATACCGTTCAATAAGTTGAACGGACATAAGACATCGTAATGGGTCTTATTTGCTCTACGGCGCAGGTAAAATGATTAACTTGTAAATAACATTCGTATCTTCTTTTTCCCGAACGCGTCTCTATGCCTTAAATCATTAGTTGCGTATATCTCATTCAACTTAATTCCGATAATTCTGTCGACTATTTTTTCTTACGAAAATAATGTTCTTCTTCGCCCAGTTGAAATTATACGAGGAAAATTCCATGAATCATCGAAACTTAATTATGATCTTGATTATGTCATTCTACTGTACATCATATTGATTTTTTTTTAAACTCTTAAAAAAATCTGTAAATATTAATTCTCTTAAAATGAAGTCATAATAATAAAATAAAGTCGAAACTACTTTTACGAGATAAGATATAAAAATTGATTTAAATAAAAATTTATAAAATGTCGTACAAAACAATACTTTAATACTGCATAAATACAATTGAGGCATTACGGATAGTAGGGGTGAACTCAACAAAGATATATTTTGAGAGAACCGTGTTTTAAATTTTTTTCATAAACGCAAACTCAACCGGCAAGACACAGCGAGAACTATGGAGTTTGCCTGTGTTATTAGAGCTACAAACGGCCAAAATTGTTCTTTATTTTCAACAAAGCCTTATTATATATTGGAACAAAAAGGTATCTTGTCAAATGTAGTCAGAAATATATATATATATATATATATATATATATATATGTTGGCTACCATAGATCAATTTGATAAAATAACAAAATTTTTCACAAAATGTTGAGTTTATCCTTATTTGTAATGCATCGATTGTTTTAGCACGAATAAAAGAAATATAACATAAATGGAATAATCACGTATAAATACTTTTGTATAATTCATATTGATTTGAACATTTTGTGATATAGCTTGCTTGCCTTTGTGGAAGCACAGCTTGCAGCTTCTGTTGCTCCCAATGTCCAACATGTCGCAACAGTACAAGTACTCGTATTATGTATGCATTATTATTAATGCTGGGAACAATTGCTGCTTGTATTACATTGACTCCTGGTTTACAAGATGCACTTAAGAAGGTAACGTTTCAAAATATGAAAATATTGAATCTCAAATCAAATATATATATATATATATATATATATATATATATATATATATATATATATATATATATATATAACAAATATAAGAATATACATTATCTGTATATATGTTATGTTTGTAGGTTCCATTTTGTACCAATAGTTCAAATTACGTACCATCGAAATTTACTGTTGATTGTGAATCTGCTGTTGGATATTTAGCAGTATATAGAATATGTTTTATTATAGCTCTTTATTTCTTCCTAATGTCAATCATGATGATAAGAGTAAGAAGTTCTAAAGATCCTCGGGCCCCTATACAGAATGGGTATGATAAAATAATTTAGTGTACAACGTACATTATGAACAATTAATGTAATTAATGTGTATTGTATTTTTAGATTCTGGGCCATTAAATATCTTCTAATAATTGGTGGAATTATCGGTGCTTTCTTTATACCTGAAAAATCATTTGGGACAACATGGATGTATTTTGGTATGATAGGAGGCCTTCTTTTTATTATTATACAATTAATTCTGATTGTTGATTTTGCCCATACATGGGCAGATAATTGGGTAGGGAATTATGAAGATACTGAATCAAAAGGATGGTATGTTTAGTTGTTATATTATTACAATTTACCTATTTTGTAATTATTATAAAACAAGTTATTGTTAATATAAATCTATGTAATTAAATATACAGGTATGCTGCACTTTTGGGAGCAACATTATTTAATTACACTGTTTCTATTACTGGAATTGTTTTATTGTTTATATACTTTACACATGTAAGTTTTCATATGAAATAATTATAATTTTTATGAATATTTAGCTTTTAAATTCATCTCTGTTTACTTTTGTTCTCTCCTATAGGCAGATAGTTGTGATTTGAACAAGTTTTTCATATCTTTCAATCTGATTTTATGTGTAATTGCTAGTATTATATCAATTCTATCGACCGTGCAAGAACATAACCCACGGTCTGGTCTTCTTCAATCATCTATCGTATCCCTGTATGTTGTTTATTTAACTTGGAGTGGAATTTCAAACAGCCCAGGTATATATTCTGAACGTGTGAATGTAATATATTAATATTTATTTATATATTATTGATATAACAATTATTCATATATATTTATATATAACAATGTTTTTGTGTTATTTACAGATCGTGAGTGCAATCCTGGATTTTTAGGATTAATTTCTGGCAATGATGCTGATGCAAAAAATCGTGTTGCCTTTGATAAGGAAAGCATTATTGGATTAATTATTTGGTTTAGCTGCGTACTGTATAGTTCTTTACGTACTGCATCTAAATCATCAAAGATCACAATGTCTGAAAACATTTTGGTCCAGGATAATGGAGCTGGTATGTAAATGTAGTTGCATTTCACGTAGAATCGGTATATATTTCTTGCCATTTAAGCTAAATAATAATTAAACGTAAGTCTTATTGTCTAGTAAATGTACACGAACTCATAAGTTTCATATACCATTATCGATATATTTATGAGTTAATTTTAAGAAATACATTGTTTTATGCACGTATAGTAAGACTATGTATTTAAACGTACATTAATAACTTGTTAAAATGTCTTTAACAAATTGTACTTTCTTCATACAGTCAGGAATGCAGGAGACCAAAGTCTTATCAACAACGAAGGTAGGCACACACTATTAAATTAAAATAGAATTCAAATTCAGTGTTTCTATCGCTCCTGTTTTGCTTTATATTTAAAAAATGTAGCATCACATAGTATGCATATAGTATATTTTTATGCATTTGCACAAATTTTATTAATTCTCCAGTTTTAGTACAGATAAATCACGTAATATTTATTTTTTAGTAAAATCAAATTTTGAAGTATAGAATATAATCGTTATTTATATAGTATTCGTTTAGTAGTAGCGTGTGCCTTCTTTCACTATTTTGTATATTTCCGTTTTTACATTTTTATATTAAACTTTTTGGCAAGTAGTTGTCATATTTTTAACACAAACATTTTAAGTTATTAATGAAAAATATAATTTTGATGTTACATAAAAATATATCTTTTTCATTAATTTTCGTTTGCTAATCTATGTAATGCTGCTTGGCTTAATATTTTCCTTTTTATATGCACTTAGCTTAAAACAAAATTTATCGTAATGTGCAAGTTTATCTAATGTACTATAAAGTATTACTTGCGAGCCTTGTTATTAATCCTAGCAGGAACATTTCATACATCGATAACTGTGCACAGTAGATAAATATTTTCTTTTCTTTTATTCCTCTTTTTCCTAATTGTAATTAGATTATACTCCGGTAGAAGGTCGCAATCCTGATTCAGAAACTGGAAATGAAGCTAAAGTTTGGGATAACGAAGAAGATGCTGTAGCTTACAACTGGAGTTTCTTCCATCTCATGTTTGCTCTGGCCACTTTATACGTTATGATGACACTTACTAATTGGTATCAGTAAGTATTTCTTATTTATTTCAAATAAAATCATATACATAATCTTATTATTCTAAATATATATATATATATATATATATATATATATTATTTTTATTTTATAGACCAAATTCCAATTTGGATACCTTAAATTCCAATACTGCTTCAATGTGGGTAAAAATTATATCTTCCTGGATGTGTTTAACACTGTATATTTGGTCACTGATAGCTCCAGCAGTATTAAGAAATCGAGATTTCTCTTAAATACATTATCTTTACATCAAGAGTGGTAATTAGCAGGTATATAAATTTATATAATATAAAACGATCAATATATTAAATCATTCTTAATCTGTAAACTTTATCATTATTTATGAGCTTTCATAGACATGTTATATTTATGAAAAGATTACTTATTTAATTAAACTACATAAAGTCTCATGGTATATCTTTGTTAATCATATTTATTTACTTGCAATATTTAACTCAAAGTATAACAGTTGCGACATTAATGACGATGGTAGTATGATCAATAATTAATAACTAACATGGAAAGGCATACAAAAAAAGGCATTAATAAATAGTTAGACGTGCTTTATTACACAATTTTATTGTTTATTTTTATTATACACGATATATGTTTGTACGGAGGTAAGAATAATTTATTATAAAAGCTCGAAATTTATGCTTTTAGATATCTTTTATATTTCACATTAATTACTCTTGTTAATTGTCCTACGTATATTGTTTTCTTTAATTTAGTAATTTCTGTTTAATTTCAGTTTTTGCAATGCCTCTCTAGTTAAGACTTTGTTGTAAAATTTCCATCTGTAGGGTGATAACATTGTAAGTATCATTTGATGTATTATTCTGTTTGATATGTTTTTAAGTTAATTTTTTTTAATATCATTGATATCATAAATATAATACGTTCGTACATATTACATAGTAGATAGAAATAAAGTATTTTATAAGCCTTTTTTCAAACGTACGCAGATTTTATTGCGGAAAGTCATACGTGTCGAACAACAATGGCTTTACAGTCAATTTCGCATAATGAAAATATGAATTATTTCTTGTATCTCTTTCAAGTGTTCAAGGTAGAATCATTTGTTCTTGTATAAAAGTTAAATTCTAATTAAAATTGTTTAAAGTAGCAGCATAATATTAAGATATATTCAAGTTCTATATATAGTTCTATATATGCATGTATATATATTTACGAATTTAATATCGCATTTTACATTTAATAACTTTAATGTGATAATAATTGTATACAAAAATATATTCTTTTTTAATGATACCCTTTATTTTGATTAAAACAATAAACAAGTCAAGTTCAATAATGTAAACAATTTTATTACCCTTTATTATTAATAATTTTACGTCTTATTAGATGATACGTAAAACTTGATCGGATTATAACTAAAACGGACATAGCATTATTAACGAATGTTTTTTGGCAAAATCTACGAGAAATTAGTTAAAATTTACATCTAGCAACGTTTAAGTTTAAGAAATATATTCAGAAATAAATGTAGTAAATTTTCTGTTGCGACGAACGTTGTTCAATACCCTTTTGTAACGGAGTAAGTAGAATAAAAAAAAGAAACGCTCTTAAATAAATAGCACTGCACTAAAATAACCGATTAAACATTAGTCCGCATAACATAATATTCAACATTTACAAAGATTTAAAAAGTGTACTATTAAAATTATAAAAATACATATTATTTACAAGTACTTATATAAAGCAAATATAAGAATATTTATATAAATTATGGTTGTTCTTAGCTATCATATACATTGTATACGAGGCAAGCTATAGGATTTCATCCGACTAAAAATGAAGTAAAGATCGTAGGCAATATTTACAGTAGTTTTGATTAAATTGCAATTATTTGGTGAAAAAATTATTGTTGTTTCAACGATTTTGCCGTTGTTTCTGGCAATGAAGATTTTTTCATTAAATAGCTTTTAATATTTTGAAATGGCGTATCAACCAGTAAAGTGAGAACCACCGATAAAATAAAAATCCATAAGAATTCATTTAGGTCGAACTGTAAAAGAATAAATGTATTATTAATAACTATATTTATGCGTAGGTTTACACTTGCAACTTACTTGCATGCTGAAGAATGCAAAATGTCCGGCACTTCGAGTTCTTCCAACATTGTAAAAGTATATTGGAAACTGTGTTAAATATATCGCATAGCTCAGCCTTGTAGTAACGAGAAATCCCTTCCACGCCAGAAGTCTACTGAACCAATCTATAATTTCAGTTGTTACATTCGCATCTATTTGTAATCGCGTAACTGTAGGAATATCTATTATTTATAATTGCGTTTCATAAGATGATTTTTACCATTCGTATTGCCGGTATGGTACGTCACAGTTGCCCATGCAAATATGCCACACCAGCCAATGGGAGCAAATGCATTATACATCGCAGCATCTATTGGGTTGTATATATAATTTATGGATCCCATACCTGCAGGTCCAAAAAATGCGCAACAGCACATCAGTATGCAGGAGATCCAACCTGTGTAAAGAACTATCTAAAAAAAGACGTGGAAATAATTAAGGTTGGATTAATACCTGTGGATTGTATATTATGCTACTTACTTTATTCATCTTGTAGTCTCTCGGTAAATATCTTAACAGATAGCCCATAAAAATTCCTATTGTGTAAACGGTCAGCCTATGCGATGGTAGGGTATACGAAAAGTCTGCGGTATCGAATAGTTGTTTTATCCTGTAAACATAGAAATAGATTAGGAAGAAGAAGCCTACGCACGCAGCTGTGTGTGAAGAGTATAGATATTCGACGCAGTTAAAAATTGTAAGTTCATCAACTTACGAGGTACCGAAGAAGACATAATTGCTTAATTCTCTGTAATACGTTACAAAATATCGAAGTGCCGTTGAAAATAAAGCGCACATAGTGAGAACAATGGTCCCAATCTTTGGCTTTTTATAAAGGAGAAGCACCATTAAAGGCGAGAGAAGGAATAGTTGCGTGTCTATGCCCAGGTGATGAGTATGAGTAAGACACTAAAATTGAAAAAAGTGCTTTGTAACTAGAAATACTTTATTCGTTGGTCTTATCTATAATATATAATCTCATCTATAATATAGTTTTGCGAAATTTAATAACGAGACTCGTACCATAGATTCAAATCCAAAGTAATTATGGATAAATAGGAAGTTTCTCCACCACGTTCTCTTGCAAATATTTGCATGCTCGGTTATCACCAAGTTCCATTGTGGTCCAGAACCGATATAAGGTATTACGTATGTGCATAACAGTATCAAGGTTGCTAAAGGTGGTACTATTCTAAGAAGAAAAGTTGGTATCCAATTAGTAATAAGTGTCGAAATTTGACGCGTTGGATTTGACTTATTTACTTTGATCTCTGTTCATTTTTTAATGCGTTTGAAATTACAGTATATAGAAGATAGGACGAATCATCTGTATCACCTGATTAGACGGGATATGTATTCATCTTTTATGTCCAAGTTGCCAGTCTTTTTCAGTTTCCCAATAAAGGAATAGGACGTTAAAAGACCAGAAAGCATTATGAAAGGGTCTGTGTAAAGACTGGCGGCTCTTCCTATGACGGTCCATGGTTTGCCAAGGTACTGAAAAATATTAAATATGGAATTATCTCTCGCTGGAACGATCGGTGTTTATTATAGAACAATCTCCGTACCTCGCTCATTTCCGTTCTGTTTGCGTAAGGATTGAAAAATAGAGCCATGCTTTTATGAGCTAAAAGCAGCATCAGCGCATTTATGGCTCGTACGCCGTGAAGCGTAGCTATGTCATTTTGCCTCCGTTCTAACGATACCAGCTTCTTAAAGTTACGTTTCAAAGAAAAGGATAGAAGTAGTTGGCTTGCCGGTATCTCGTAATGATCGTAAAGAGCTGCTACAATCGTTAGGACAAATACAGCTGTGAAGAGCAAGCTGAAAAAGATATCAGTCGGCGTTTTATTCTCTATTCAAGATTCGAGGTACTGCTCGTTGTGAATCGATTCTGCGCAATCTCTCGTCCTTTATAACGAATAGTTTTCGAAATATTTTTACCTAACAAATATAGTCTCGTTTGGTACAGGATCTTTCGTCTTTACTTGGCACATTTCCTTGTTCACCTTTGCTGTAACTTTTACACCAGTTTGCGAGGTGTATCTAGCAAGGATCTCGCGTATAGATGTCTCGACGTCTTTGAAACTGCACGACGCAGGAGTACAGACTGCCCAATTTACTATGTTAAATCGAGGTACTCGATGCCCAGGCTGAAACCAGAGAACAATAAATTATTAAGCAAAGCGGTCGTTATCCCGTACAGCTTTCGACAATTTTAGTCAATTTCTAAAAACGGAATATCTTGGCGAGGTATCATCGACTAAAAGCGTAATGGAAATAGAAATTACTACACGTGGTAAAAATGCATGTACAAAATGATTTCATAATTTACACGTACAGAGATACATAGAAGGAATTGCGATAATCAGGCGCATACAGGAATTTTTTCGACCGGACTTGACCGTCGATGATTTTTTAACATTAAACGGTCGAATAGCCGGGATAAACGTAGTTGCAGATTCAACGAAAACTCTGTAGAGGAATAGCAGGGTACGCAACAGTCAAAATACCGTACTTTGGTATTTTCGTCACATTCTGAAATACACGGTGTAATTCCAATGCGAAACGCGTTACAAGCAACGACACGAAACACTTTCTCGAATTACGTTACCTTATCTAAAAGTATCGTATCGATTGTTAAACCTGCAGAAGTTGTCGCAACGAAAGTAGACGCGGTCTATTAAGAAATTCTGACATAATATCTTTACAAATTGTATCACGATGATGCTACGTAACCGTTCGACTAATAGTTTAACATAGACACGGAAATATTTCGCTTGAGGACATTTTCGACACGATTACTTGAACACGCGTCAACGTAATTCATAAATTAATACGTCTCGTCGTCGTTTAAACATTAAACACCGCCGTGGCAAATTATTCTTCGGAGTAAAACATAATTTTGGAAAAAGAATATCGATGAAAGACATCCATGGCGAACGACCTATAATCGTCTGCGTTCAGCTTTCGCGGTGAAAAGCGACCATCGTTAACCATCATTAATCGTTAACCAGCAGGGTGGAGCAGAGGCTGAAAAATGCGGTAAGAAAGGGAGAAGCAAGATTTACAGGAACGTAGGATGGACAGGTAAAGATATCACTGCGACAGCTACGAGCCTAAAGCAAGGCAACGCGAGAGGAATGGGGATAGTAGTAAGAGAATGCAGATAACTCGAGAGAGAGAGAGGAGGAGGACACACGGTGCGTACTGTTTAGAGAAAAGCTGCCGAAAGACCCGAGGGAACGAGTAGATAAGCTAGGTCAGGAGAAGAGGAAGATTGGAAACAGGCGGAACTGTGCAGGAAGCGTATGAAATTAATAGGAGATACGAAGGATTCAATGACGAAATTAGCTGCAGGGGAACTGAGATATAGGACTGCGTCCAATTTACCTAGGCACAAGGTACATTTAATCGTGCTGGTTTTATTAATGGCTCCAGACGAGCTTCCAAGTTGGACATGCGTTTTATATATATCGACGGACACATGTACGGATGGATGGTGAAATAAACGAATAATTGGCTTTACTCGCCAACGGCCTCAGCCGCGCAGAAACTACCGGTTCCCGTAAGAACACCGAAGTCGAGCTGCGTTGGGCACGGTTCGCACGAAACGGGCGACCGTGCGCTGTTGGCGTAAAAAAGAAGGGGCAAAGGGGCCGAGCGAAAAATTGGAATCCGTTTGTAACGATATTGGCAAAGCCCCGAACGCTGTAAAACAGAGATACGCGATGAAACAAAGTCTCTGACAAGGCAAATTGAAATGCCGTTAACGCAGATATCGTGGTTGAGGAATTAACGGGCCGGGAAAAGGAATTTTGTCGCGTTATAATTGGAAATTTGCGTCACGACCATTGTATTTTTCCTGTCCACGACCTGTTGCGACGTTGTTGCGACGTTGTTGCGACGTGTTTTTAAATCGCGGAAGTATTCAGCGATTAGAAACACGGAAAATCAGTAGGTCGCAAACTGTTTATGCAAACTCGTATTCCTACTCTCGCATCTCGTTTGTCACGGCTGTATCTCACGAGCGGAGACAGAACACGCGCTTGTACGAATCTTTCTCGTTGTTTCTAGGTGCGGAATCAGCCTCGCGAGCACTTTGTTTCCTCTATAACTTTGCGCTTTTCCTGTTTGCTCGAAGGGAGAATCGTGGCGGAAACGAGCATCGAAGGATAGAGATAGAAAAGAGATAGAAATAGAGATTAAAAGGGAGGAGAATAAATGTATCGCAAGAAGAATAAATATTGTTTGGTCGGTAAAGAACATTTTGGAACTTGAAAAAAATCGCATCCCCGAGAATCTCAGTTCTGACGCGTATTTATCGTTTCTTTCTACGTCCAGTTCTCAATCGCAGGCACACGGTTTCTTATTAGCGATTGTCTGCACGCTTCGAGGTGGCAGGTGTCTCGCTTAATATTCATAATACATTTCTGTTTTCGCCGCAGCTGCGGATCAAATAAATTCCTTTCGTCTTATCCTTTGACAGATATCTCCTGTCGCGTCTCAATTCGCGTAGATACCTACGTACAGTGCGCCGAATCGATTATGCATTCGTCCGTAATAACGCGTTAACATTCTACGAGTATTGTCACGGTGCGAATTCTCAGACGCCAGATTTCTTCTTGATAATTCGAGTCTAAATTTAATCGGAAAAGATTTACAGACCGTCGCTTTTCTTGAGCGGAAATTTTATATCCTTTCCTTTTGCTCTCCGTTCGTGGAGAAAACAATGGAAGGCGTGAACAAGGTCTTTTGACGATTCGAGAACGTATCTTTAATGACGTATCTATCTTTGCCAAGTTTCATAGTTGTTGGAACTCTAGAACTTTCTTCTTTTTCTTCTTCTTCGATTCATTACCGTTTCTTTAATCGACCACCGTACAAAGTTGGATTTTATTGTTAATTTTTTAGCATTCAGAGATTCTTCCGCCACTTTGTGCACGTAACGCGAATTACGAAGAACGGATAGGTGAAACGAATCGGGAGAAATGGAAATGGCCAAATAAAAAAATTGTAACATATCTTGTGCAATTCGTACGATTGTTTCGTAGCGTGAAATTTATTTGGACAATTTATCGGCCGTTGTCTCTCGTTTGTTGGCGTTTACCAGCTCCTCGATGTAATTCACATAGTCGCGACTAATCCCTCCTAGTCGTTGGTATAGAGCGCTTCGGGACCGAGTGGCCGTGACAGCGATGACTTGTGGATAACGTTATCCGCGATGATAATAACCGGATCCTATCTTATTTGCGTGGATCGACTAAAATAAGACACTCTATACTTGAAATATTTAATGCGAGGAATTCTAGTTTGGGCGTATCGCACGCGCTGAACTGTCGTACGAAGATGCGAAGAAACAAACTTAATACGTTCTGAGTTATGGTAATCCTTTTCCAAGCGTGACATAGGATCGCCAGAGGAACGAAATACGCAAGAATTTTTGTCGTCGGTTGAAAAAATGAATTTCGCGGATGATGCCGCGCGAAACATGCTAATGGGAACAATAAATCAGTCATTCTTGAAGATAATTAAATGGATTTCCTCCAACGTTTTTATCCTTGAACGTAAAAGCCACGGTACTCGATGGAAGCGTTAGCATCGACGCGAAGAAACATTGCTTTTGCGGTTTCGAAGAGACGGCAACCACACCGTACACGCAAGTACTTACATCGGTAATGTTGCTTCTGAAAGCGTAATGGGAATGCACCAACCGATGAAGGTGCTTGAGATCTAGACGAGACTCGTCGACGGTCAGCTGAAGGTACGCCAAGCAGTATTGCCCTTGAATTCCGTCGCTTCCCTCGATTCCAACGCACTCGTCAAAGTCGCCAAATTGATTTACATTTCCGTTTAAAAGGCCAGACGGTATTTTCGCCGTTGCATCGTACACTGTAAAGAGCGACAACAGAATTATTGGAAACGACGGTCACAGGGAGAAAGCCGCGACGAAAGTGCATCCTTCCGTTCTTCTCTTCTCGGTACTTTTGTTCGTTTCCACGTCGCTTTACGACGAACCTTGCGGATAATGCGAAAAGCACGAACGATATAGATAGATACCGTAGCGGGCTTTCTCGATACCGAGAAATTATGACGTAATATTACGGCGTAATTTATTCAATCACGAGTCGAATATTTATTAAATCACGAAGATGGAAATTTATGCGTTTAGCTGCGAGACGAAGAAAAAGGACCGTGTTCCGGTTCCCGAAATTGCTACCTTGTGAAAAATGCGACCCTTCCTTCCTATTCTCCTATAGTCTTTGCGTAATTTGGAAGCACACTCGGAGACTTTAATAAAAATACCGTATGGCGTGTACAGGCTATCGTCGATGTTGAGAGAAGAGTCTTTGAGCGGAATATTTTTCAAATCGAGATCGTGCAACGTGTATGAGAGGATTTATTGAAATTCAGTCATCTCGTAAATAACGTGGTTCCCCGAGAATGACGTAACGAAGCAATAAAGTTGCAAAGAAGATACGCTTGCTGGTGTTTAATAGATATTTAAATTATTCAGGGTATGGCAGTAAAGTAGAAGCGAAAGCACAGTCTGAAAACTAATCGCGGTATGTTTGGTCGACAGATCCGCCACGTTGGAGATTCTTCGGAGTAAAATGGATATTCCCGATAGGCAAACCTATTATTACTTACTATCGATGACGATAATTTGATCGATGGATGATAATTGCGTAACGCGATTGTACTTACTCTTGAGAGCCCACAAAGTGAATTTGGCAAGCTCTCGATGGAAGATGTCAGCGTGCCTCTTGCATTCTGCGCTCACTCGTCCAACGCTGGGGTCGAAAGCTGGAAGAACTTGCAACAATCTCCTTGCCTCTCGGTCAATTTCCTCGGAAAAATCGTCTAAACAAGAAACGCGAACGTCCGCGATTAGTAGGCGTTTGAACGATCCTGGAGAGTCTAGTGGAACGTGGGTGGCCGATAACTATCCCGACAGCCAGTGTGTAAATTAATAAAAAAAGAAAAAGGAAAAGGGAAAAAAGATTGGTTAACTAGAAAGAGAGCAAGTGCAAGTTCGATCAAGAGGTCTGTCACGATCCTTCGACGCGCGAAATCAAGATCGAGGCAAGGTTGATTCAAGAAAGACTTTCACCTCGTTCAGTGGTCTCGAGGATACAGCTGTATCGCGATGAAGTAACACGCGTGCAAGTACGCGTTTGGCGTGCAAACGGAGATTACGACGCGAAAATAAATGCCAGTACCAGCCGATGGAGTTTCTGTCGTTGTCATGCCGATACTCACGTTCGGGTCTACCGTCCCTGCTAACGTGATTTTCTCTAGGAACTTGACCAATGGCCATAGCACCGACGCTAGGCTACCACGGAAGACGTTCTAGGATTTCAGAGAAGGTCAAAAAACCGTTTATGGTAGCTCGAATAGTTTGGCCCAAGGGTATATAAAAAGAGAAAAAAGAGAACGAAAGAAGGAAAGGATACGATTCGTGGATATAAAACCGTTCCGACGATAATCCGTTGCTTTGTTGTTTTCATTTTGCGATTACAGGATTTCGTCGTTCTTCCTTTTTCTTTATTATTTCGGCGTTGCGTCGCGTCGACGCCCGAGTCATCGGCGACGATGTCAGTTCGTTGCCCCCAAGTTAGATTTCGTGGTAGAACCGAAGAAACTCTCGGAGGCAATTTACAGCGTGTTGTGCGGCGCGGTCGTTCGACGGTCTGTCATTTTTCGCGACTAAACTCGAATGGTAGCTGGCCAGGTTGTTGGGCCGGTCGATACAACGTGCCGTATCGGCCGCTTTAATTATTTGTCTGTCCCATTGTTTCTCCGCGCATCAACCCCTCGCTCTTTATCTTGCCACCTTGCTGCCGCCTTTACGTTTCAGCTCAAAGCTATGTCCTACAGTTGGCAGGCACATATGGCTTTCAAACTGTATTCCGTACAGCGACAGAATTACGTTTTCTGTAATAGCTACCTGTGCCGAAGTAGACACCGCAACAACTACCTTGTATCTCAACCATCTGATTAATCCAAGTCGTACCATACTCGTTTCCCGCTTCGATACGCTTCGACTTTGCTTATCCTATTTTATTTTTTTAAATTATTTGTTATTTATCGTAACGCGAGAAATGGCATCCCGTAATAAGGCGCGAGCGTCGGGGGTTGTTGCCAGCCTGGAGGCAGGCGATGCACACGGGCGTCGTTCCCCTGCCGCCTCCACACTCTCGAGTCGCGCTGAGTCGTCTGCGCAGCCATGGAGGATTAGGACTTTGAGATCCGCCGAAGGATCTAGAGGCTCTGCTCCTCCGGAAGATGGAGCATGTGAACTGCCAATCAAAGTTGTATTTCTTCGCCTCGATGGTGATCGTCGTTGAACTGTTCCCTTACTTGCTTTCTCGTACTAAACTGGAGACTGATAAAAGCGATCACCGGTAGCCCCTTTAAAGGCCTTGCGCCATTCGTTTTATCGTAAAACAGCCTCGTACGCGATGCAACAGGCATGATTGGGAATAAAGAAGTTAATGACTCGGTGCTAATAAATTTTTTGTCACCTTGAATATTAGATGGAGTTTGATACGAACTGATTTCGACATTGATTTGCATGTTGATGCGATGCAAATGGAAGCAGCCGCGGCAACGAATGTGAAATCACGTATGTAATTGTTGGAACACGACGCGCGTCATGCATATGCACGATCGTTGGAATATAGAATAATACGATCGTTTAAGGACCCAACGTCGGCTTAACACGCGTATCGAACTAGTTTAATCCCCAACCGTTAAAAACTTTGGCCGAGGAAAGATGGCGCGTTTGTTAGGGCGAGTGAAATTTCACCGCGATAAGACGTTCGGTTTATGTTTTGGTTATCGATAAACTCGAACGAACGCAACCGAATGTCGAATAAAATTTCCGTAGCTGTCACAGCGCGACGATATTGGAATAAAAGTCCCGTTTCACCCGCCACGGCCCTCGGGAGTTAACAAAGTTCATTCCTGATGGCACGCGCAGGATCAGTCTCGGCGGGAAACTGATAACTCTGCGAATGCGTTAATACTTTCGAGCTTGTTCTCAATTAGCCTAATTTCAGCGACGTCGATCGGTTGAACGGGTTATCCTCTACGGATAACACAACCAAATCGCGAGAAACTCGTTTCGCCGTACACGCGCATATAATAAAACTAAAAGAAAAAAAAAAGGAAAGAAATGGCGGAACAGGTGAGAATGGCGGTTTTATCGATTATCCGGATATTTCGTCGCGTTATACTGTCCGCGAACCCGAGAGGTTTCACGTGGCGCGTATTTTTACGTTTTTGTAGCAACGTGACGCGGCGAAACACGTTTGGCAAACCTAACTGTGATCGAGACACGTATCAACCTGTACCCGTGAGCTAATTATTAGGCCACTCTTTTATAAATCTATTACATACATTTACATACATGTTTGGATGCAAATAAGTGACGAGTGAAAGTGACAGCAGTTTTCGTAACAGTCTGTTAATGCTCGTTCGACGTCTTAATATAATCGCAGCGGAGGATGAACTCGATTTCCTGCATTTTTGTCGCAATGAAACGCCAGACGTTGCAGCAATGGTCGGCGAACTGCAAATAGAACCGGATATCGATAGCTTGCCCGCGACTGTTTCGAAATATCGAGCACAGGGTGGTCCACGAAGTCGCTTTGCCATTTAAAACTCGCACAACGTGATTTCTTCTATCGCGCGTTTCCAACTCTCTTTGTTCCTAAAGGGAGAAAATTTTGGATTCCTCGAGCTCTATCGTTGACCCGGTTTTGTCCAGCTTTATAAACATTGCAATTGCGAGTGCTGTTTCAAGGCCGCCAGGCCGATATAACACCGTGTATAATAAAAAAGATGTTGTACAACCTTCGAGCGGAGAAATTATTTATGGGTCACCTCGTATATGTTTGCGTCTATCGACTATCCTTGATCGATCTTAATCAGCGTCGTTCTATTCGGCCTGTCCAAGCGATAAAAATCGATAAAAATCGATAAATTCGAATAAACGCGACTAAACGTTCTGTTGCCAATTATTGCGTGTTAATTGGATCTTTGGGTTACCTGGTCGGTGTACACGTGTGCAGACTGCAGGGGAGAAGCGCGACAAGTCGACGTTTTAGACGTTTTATTACGCATTGAAGTGGTCGGAGGAAAGAACGAAAATACGACGCAAGCCTTGGAAAATGCGTGACAAACTGGGAATATTACGTAATCTAAAGGCGAGACAAAATTAACGTCAAAAGCAGAGAAAAAGACGCGGTATCGGAGCAGATTGCTGTGCGGAACGCGGAAAATGCGAGTTGTATTCTCGCGTCGTGATCTTAATTGGTAAAGTTGGCGTTGAAAAGCAGACGAAAGCATAGTCTTCTCCGTTGGCTCTCCGTTTATTAGGTGTACACGGAAATAATGGCCGCGGACCAACGACGCGTACGTACTATTGCCTGAAAATTAGCGGCTGTTACTTTGGTCCAACACCTAATACATTTGACGCTGCAACGTAGTTCCGATTGCCCAGCGAGCAACGCGTCGGCAAACTCGACAAAGTTGCACAACGAGAGAGGCAAGCTGGCCGTTTGCTGCTTCTCCGCCATTTATTGTATTTATTGCATTTATTGCATTCGTCGATACGTTTGAACATTGAACGGCGTTAGAAATACCCTGGTGCAAGCGATTAAACGAGACGGTTCATTCGCATCGTGGTTTTAGTATTCGCCAGAGGCTTTATTTATAGAGGAATCTCTGAGTGCGCAATATGTACACCGGCTACTAACCAGTAAACGCGTTTAAACGTATTTTATCCGTGTTAGACTTTAACCTATGTAAAGTATAAGTATACACGTATACGCGTTAGATCGCCACGAACGCACAGTCTTCCTATTAGATCGTGAGATTGGTAACGCCGGAGTCGCTTCTTGCGATAAGTGGCCGGGCGTGAAACTAGGCGCGCCGTCGCTCGGTGGACAAAAAGCCAAACGATCGGCGCTCGATCTTTTCATCTTACGTATAACTTACGTATAATACGTATAAACGTTAACGATAATTCCCTAAAAGAACCGATAGAGAGATAAATACTCGAGATACTTGTTCTTTTTCTTTCTCTCTTTGCCAATGTCCATATGTACAAGTTCGCCGTTCTCGGTGAATTTTGGAATTTGTATACGAATCGCGCCACGAGCGTGCCATTCGTACAATGCGTCGTGACTGAGAACAGTCGTCGAGAGCGCGATGTTAAAAACGAGTTTTACGATGTGATACAAGATTGTGGGAATCGGCGAAGGGGTTGAGACATCGATCATAAAGTCAAAAGTCCATCGACGAGGTAGAGTCGAATTTACGCTGCTTCGCTTTGGAGAAGCTCGGCGGATGGAAGCCGCTCCCGTCCTTGCTGTTAGCCGCGGATGTCGTAAATTCGGTTCGAGTTAATCGAAGAGCGTTCGCTTGGACGCATTTGCACGAAACGATCTCCGTTGGCGAGCCAAGGTGGTCGGGTCGCTTAAGAGATCGTGCTGTGCAAATATATGGAACCGCGTTTGCACCGTGGCCAGGGTTCAGGTGCCTCGGAAGCTCGTTAAACCTCTGGCTTAAGCCGGAGATGCGCCGAACGCAAAAATTCTTCCCCTCTGCGTAGAAAGAAAAGTTCAGGGAGTACGAGGATTTTTAAAGGAGCTGTCCGAAAGCTGATCGTTGCAAATTGCGTAAACTTGCTATTCGTAGTACGTCGCTCCCAAAATCTGCATGTCGACGGAGACCCGTTAAACCTGTTGAGATAACGTGTCGAAATAGCACGCGCCTGTAGATCTAAGAATGAACGAGGAAGTGGGACAGCTTGTAGACGTTTCATTCGCCAGTGTAGATAAAGAAATCTGTATCCAAGTACGAAGAACGAAGGTCAAGAATATTCGTATCAATTCGTTTAGGTATACAACTTGGACGCGCGTGATTAGAGTTCTCTAATAAATTACGACGAACGAAGATATAGACTCTAAATGTTAAGAACGAGGGACGCGAGTCTGCTTCTGAGTCAAAGAGAAATGTAACCGCAGATACAGGTGCGTTGTCATATATTGCTGACTGCTCGACTTTAATTTAGTCGACTGGTTGATTAAACGACAAAATACCCGTTTCTTAACTGGAAGACTTTACGAGGTGAGAGGAAAGCAAGTACCGTAGCGATGCGCTCGCTGCGAGACGGAAAAGCGCGTAGCTAGAGACGCTGAACCGAAAGCACGGGTTAACCGAGGCTACGCAAACCTTTTCTCTAAGGTCGCTGGTCCACGTGGAAAAAATGTACCCTTACGACGAATCGCGTTTCCGCCTGATCGGTCTCGAGCGCTCACGACCAAAAGTGTCAAGGTCGCTCGAGCGATAACTCAAAAGTTGAACGAACGACTGCTTAACCGAGACGTACCCGTGTTTTAAAGTTAACTACTTACGGTGGCTCGCGAAAGCTTGGAACTGTTGGCTGGAGCCAGGCCACGGTGTTATCCGTGATCAGCATAGATGTCGTTCAACTGGCTACCGAATCGTCGGAATAAGAAAAGATATAATCTCTTTCGTCTTTTTGTCGTAGCGTTACGAGGTGGCTCTAGTCCAACTATTGAAATTCGTACGATCGAAACGATATCAAACAACGCGACCATATTCGATCAACGACTTTTAACTAATCCCAAGGAAATACGCAAGCCTATTTCTCGTTCTTTTCCTCGATGCACAGGCACGTCGGAGCGATAACGCGGGCCAATTCTCGGAAAGTCGCTTGAAAGTTAACGTGAAATTGTACGCTCGACGTTGTTTCATTGGTTCGTGCAACTTTACGGAAATTCGTGTGTCGACGAAAAATTGTGAAATCGATTGGTCGGACAACGAGTGGTTCGGCTAAACTAGAGGTATAATGGAAGATGGTAAAGGTTAGTGGTGGAAATACGTGTCCGTTCGGCGCCACTATTGGTGTCTTGAAACGAAATAAATTGACACGTTAGGTCCTTGCGTTTAATCGACACCGTGCCCTACTGGCCTGCTCACCCGTGATACGACGAAAGCGTACGACAAGAACGATCAGAATTCAACTACTTGGAACTGGATCGAACGTGCAGTATGCATTTTTACAACGTTCGCGATTATGCCATCGCGACGAGGCAAGCGCGGACTTGGCTGGCAACGATCACGCGTCCGAACGACAAGTTTCGTTTTTGCCTTCTTTTTCGGGACCTGGTAACACGTAGATACACCGTGCAATGCGCGGTGAAATTGAGCGTATATATAGCAGACGAGAAATTCTAGTATGCTAGATGTGACGAAATATAGAAAGTATATATAATATAGAAAGATAGTAATCTACATTTTCTTGTTAGTTGCAATTTTTCCACTCTAAACATGGAAGCGCCACCGACCTTCTGCATTCGTATCTCTAGTTGCCATTTTTCTTGTTATTGTTCGTTCTCTCGAAAGTTGTGCAGCGCGTATTATCAGTCACGACGATTATGGCCATTAGCGAGTATCTTTGTATTCGCTGGCGCTCATCAAACTCCGTTCAACGTCTTAACTTCTTCGCAATTTGATTTCGTTGATCTTTCGAGCCCTTTTTTCGTCGTGCGTAGGAGCACGCTCTGTCTGTGATCGCGTGGCTGATGGACAGTCTCGTTACGTTCAACAGGAGCACTGTCTTTGGTTCATCCCCAAAGACACTTTCGTTCGTTTGCCAGTGACCTAGATCTTGCTTCGAAAAAGATGTTTCTTATGAGATTGAAAAACCGCTCGTGCTCGAGACACGTTTGTCGACGTTAGGGGGGGGGGGCGGATTTGGGTCAAAAAGTGGCCGAAAGAAAAGACAAGGTTAAACGTGATGCACTTTTTACGTGTTTTCGGGTTCATTGTAAGGACGTGCACGCGGCACAATGAGTAGCGAAATCGTGAGTGGTATACCGGCACTGTGTATGGATGAAAATCGGACTTTAGTAGCGCGCATTTCGAAATATCGAAAGTAGTTTTGCTTTTTTCTGTCATTTGTGTTCGGTCAACGGTCGAGTTTATTTTACTCGTGCTATCGAACAGAATGACAGCTCTTTTTGCCACGGTATTTGAATAAGTAGGCTGCATTTTTATGCTTTTTTTTTTTTTAATATCGTTGTAGAATCTACAACACAGATGGTTCGATTGCTTTTTTACGTACTGCTACATTACTAATCGCTAATTTATACGGCAGTAACGCGCGACGTTTTAATTATAGCGATAATAGTATGTATTACAATGTTAACCCGCTGCTTCCACGTAAGACAGCATCGAATTATGTTGGGAAATATGGAAATGAAAAGGTATCCGAGCAGCAGCGTAATTGTAAAAACGTAAGAAGCAAGCCCGAGCGTAGAACAAGTAAACTTGTATAGAATCGTTGGATTAAGCGAATCGACGTTGCGAAGAGACCGTCCGAGCGGGCTGCGAGGGCGGAAACAAATATTATATTACGGGAAGAGCGTAAATATAAGAAAGGTATAAACGCGTATTGTATCGTAAAGATACGAATGCGCGAAAGAGCAAACGTGCGAGGAAATTGGCGAGAAACGTGGAAAGAGAAAGAATCGAAGAAGAGAAAGGAAATTTGCAATCGGAGCCTCGTAAAATGATTTCAGTGAAAATTAATAGCAGGAATAGGAAGTTTCAGTCGCGGAATGTACCTGTCTTTGTCAATTGTTTTAGCGCGGTTAGGAAAGATTTGGATCTACGTTTGGCCTAAACGATATCTATGGCCCGCATCGCTAACGATCAAAAAATACGTCATCGTTGACGTAATCGACCTTGGATGTAACGAATAGGTTTTAGAGATACACCAACAGCATAATCGACGGTAACTTCATTCTAGGACAAGCGTGATTCTTCGCCATCGAATTATTCTCGACGCTTGAAATATCGTTTCCGACGCAGTCGGCCTGTAAATTATTCCTTAACGATTTGGACAAAAACGAAGGAAGAGAATAGCCGTCTTTGTCGAATTAACATCTTCTTAATCGCAAGTACTCTTAATTTATACTTGGAATTTACAAATTAAAGCACTTAGCGATCCCGCTTACAAAAATAGCTAGCGTTTCCTCCTGTAACGTAATTACATTACGTGTAATTTCATTAAGGATAATTTAATCGTATCTGCGAAACAGGACCAGTTACGTCGTATCGAACGGACAATTCTTCATTGGCAAACATATTTATTCTTGCGAACCGAATATCGTTCCAGCGGGAGACGCGACACGAATGAACGTACGTAAGTAGCTGGGCAAGCGAGGAAAAGACCAGGAATCTTTAAAAGGAAACGCTTGACCGTCTAATGATGATTTATGACAGTCGGTCGAAAAATAAGAAGAATCGACCACCGGTGACAGCGTACACCCAATTGACGGATGCTTCCGTGCGAAGAGTCGCGCTTGCCTAAAACTGTGCGTGCCCTATCGGCAGCCACTAATCGCCAGCTGGTCGAAAAGCAAGCGACTGTGACGTAAAACTCGATTTCGACCGCTTTAATTGAAAACGTCAACACCTGTCTTTATCGATTTACCGATTACGTCATGCGCGTACGTAGCCAACAAAAATGACAAAACTACCGAATGTAGCAGTTATGATACGCGTCGATTTAGTCGATTTAGTCGATTTAGTCGATTTAGTCGATTTAGTCGATTTAGTCGATTTAGTCGATTTAGTCTGGCGATCGTTATCGCGATCGTTATAACGATATGCACGCCTCTTGACCATAGAGTCGTAGAATTTCGTAGGAGACGGCGGACATTGGACTGCTAATAACGTTGGCAAAAGAACTCACTGTAGAAGGGATTAGTACGGACGTCCAGCTCTTTGGCCGGCCATGTGGTCTCTGCCTCGGTCGTGTGGTTCCTCCAGTTGTCGATTAGCTCGACCAGCGTGAAATTGTTGGCCGATGTGCTCTCGTTCCGCGACAGCACCCGAAGGATCTCCTCGTCTTCCAGGGCGTTGATGCTACTGGACGTCAACACGTGCACCGATTTCCCGGCGTACGACAGTTTCGTCACTAAAAGGATCGTCCATATCCTGGCCAACGTTCTCATTTCGACGGAGTAACGAAACGGTCAGGACTCGAATCGACGTCAGTTTCTCCGAATTGTCCGATTTGGTCCGCGGTGTCTCGTCGACGATCACTCCGTTGCTCTACTACTACGCGGCTTGCTCGACCCTCTTCGGCATAGGTTTCCCAGGCTGTCGAGCAACGAGACGGTGAAACGGAAGGACCGACTCTTTAACAGGCGATCTAGAACGTGGCAGATGCTCGCACGCCGACAACGGTCTTCGTTTCGCGGGGCAGGCGCGAAGCGAACGAAAGAGAATTTGCAAAAGCGCACCACCGAATGTTTCACGGACTTCTGTATTGCTTGGACGTTCGAAGGCGAGCTTTATGAGTGATCGTGAGACGACGGAGTTTCTTGCGGCCACGAACGGGGCGATAGAAGAGGGGTGAATGCTGCGTTCTTCCTCTCCCACTCTGAACCGTCTTCGAAGGAGCTTGCTAGTCCTATATCAATCTGATGGGAATAACTGTATAATCTGTAGGATGGCCACCTTCCTTTCTTTATGTCGTTACTCCTCTGAGAGAACAGCGCGTTTCTGTTTAACTACGCGACGTTTAAAAGCGATTTTCCTAGCCATCTTTTGCTGTTGTCTTTAACCAAACAACGTTTAGCTCTGTTTACTCGAAATTAGCAAAGCTTTTAGTATAATTAGTATATCGCGCTCGAAACTGCAACCACCAACGTAGCGTTACCGGACGACTCCTCGCGCCTTGGCAACCCAACGATACACGTTCCAACGATACACGGAAACGACAAAAATTTAGTCGAGACGAGTAGCGTTCGAAATATGACCTTTTATTTTATTTATTTTATTTGTCTCTTTTGTATTTTACGCGGTCGTTTAAGTCTTTCGTTGTACGCGATTGTTCGGCAAACGATAAGTTTTCCACTAAAAAGTTACTCGTCGGAGAATCGTTCGACTTTTCGAAAAACGTTGGCTCGACCAAATATCTTGTCATTTATATCTGAGAAATACTTTCTCCCTTGCTTTTTTTTCTTTTTTTTTTTTTTTAACAATGTTTTTAACAATGTACAATATCGTTGTTCTATTTGCGATTAAATAAATACGCGCGACGAGTAACAAAAGTGAATCGAGTATTGGAAAATATGGAAACAGCAGGAGCCTTTAGCATCTTTTTACGTTGAATGTCTTTCCGCGTTGAATATGGCAAATCGCACTGACACGAGTTATCAAGCGTACAACGAGAATGTTAAAGCGGACGAAAAATTTCAATGGAGGCGCGTCCAATTCTAAGATATTATTGTATCGTCGTACGTGGCTCTTCTCCTTTTAAATGCTTGTCGTATTAGTTAAAACGATACTTAATGAAAGAAATTTACATCGAGGTTACACATAAGCGATACGAATCATCGATATTGTCCGGTTTATAAATTTCGATGTATCAGTTACATAGCTGCACGTTTCATTACGTACTTTATTCCGTATTGTTATGAAGTTAAACGTGAAATTTCCCAATTTAATTATCGCTTTCAATTATTTATCGTTACATCATCGCGCCTCATACTCGGAAGAACACTAACGTAAAACTTTCTTTATCAAAATCGATAGAGACGAGAGTCACGGACAGCCGACGCGTCGTATTTCGACGTATATAATTTGTCGAACAGCACAGGTTCGTTTCGAATTTTAAGCACGGCGTTCTCGATTTCCATTTGCACCACAATACACGTTCAGATTCAGATTTTCTTGCGCGAATATTACGAATTTCCTATTATTACTTTATACGAATAATTATTATTTTATTTGACGTATCTCGCTATGTTTCGACGATTTGCTATTTTTCTCGTCGTTAATCGTCGTTCCATAGTTGTTCAATCGTTATTTCAGAATCAGGCGCGTTGCCTGGTTATCGCGCGACCTGCACCTTCTCATTCGGTATTTTAGACCTTGCGTGATAATTGTTTATTTGCTTTCTTGCTCGCCGTTCTTTTCATACGTATTTTACCTTTTACGTAAATACTTCTTCATACGCAACTACGCGTCATATAGCCGCTCATCTTCCTCCGCGTACGTCCATCGATCGATTATTGAATTACCATTATTAAATTATCATTACAGCTATTAAATGCTATTCGTTTTACTTGAAGTCGCATCGACCATCATCATGGTCAAGGTAGAAGCCAGAGTATCGCGTATCGTTGCATCCTAATAGCATTCTATGCAACGTTGCTACGGCTTTGTCTACTCGTCGTTTCCACTGGAGTCTGCTTCTTGCTTCTCTCGTGTTGTTTCATACGGCAAAAGTCCGTCCCATGCGTCTGACCAGCCTTTTTTCGTTTCTCGCGTTCAACGTGACATCTGCCAGCGTATTACCGCCGTCTCTCGGACTTGATTTTTTACGAATCCCAATATTTACGTCCTCGTTGGTTGTTACGTCTGTGGTTAGCAGAAATCCCGTGCAAGCAAAGTGTGTACGTTCGCGCACGGTATCTTTAATACGCAGAAAATGTTTAATTCGATCGTGCTACTTGCAAAACTACTTAATCTCGCTCGATGAAACGGTCTCCTCCTATCTTCTGTCCTTTCGGAGCTGCAGCTCGCTCCAGTTACGTAGGACACCCTGTATATATTCGGCCTAACAGGAAACTCGGATAGGTAATAAATTAGGTAACTAAATCTCGCGCGCGATTTATTTAGAAATTTTGTAAAACGAATGCCAATTGTTCGTATAATTATTTTTATAATATAATTATTTATATAATAATTATTCGCACGAGGTTGTCCGCTTCTTATTAAACGACTGGCTCTTTTTTGAAACGATACTTTCGCCGGTCGTTGGCGTGGTTTGCCACTTATTATTTCTCCGACGAAGCCGATCGTAAATGATACATTTGCAAAGTCTTCGTTATACTTAATATACACGCGTGAATTGCGATAGAGAGTGGGTCGGGGTCCTCTGCGTGTTGCATTCTTTAGTAATCGTTACGACACGTTCTATGCGTGCCCTCCATGAATTACGTCTTTCATTCTTCATTTTCGCCAGCCTAAATTTCAAGATTACAATTACTTTCTTTTTTTAATCGATACCTCTTGCACACGCACACGCACACACGCACCGGCACGATACCGTAACAATATTTACATGCCGCTAGGTTGCTACCAGCAATTTTCGGCAAGACGTTGGGATTTATCAGAAATGTTCTTACGCGCTAATCTCGTTTGAGAAAGAGAAAAGAACCGCGTCGAGACGTACTCATCTCTGCGGCGTGGCTTCTGTTCGCTCGGCGTGTACGGTGGGATACGCGTAAGGAAATTTGCACGTAACATTTGAATTTACAGGTGAGCGTATGGTCGTCTAAAACGTTTATCGCGTTATGCACGCGCGAACATTAAGAGCCGGACGAACGTTTCATTGAGAAAGAAAGGGAAGCAACCGGCGATTAAAGAAAATCATTCGAGTGTCCTTACACTTGAATTCATTCATACGGTGAATACAAATAAAAACTCGTCGCGCATCCAGCTGCATTTTAACTGCTACTTTTGGCCGTACGAGTGTCTGGATAACACCGTACATTTTCTATACCGTCGGTCCAAAGTACGTGGACACGTGTTTACTTCTGACAGGATGTGATTTGGCTGGGTTTTATTAAAATTACGAACGGAACGATCCAGCATCGTTCTATGCTTGAACGAACGCGAGAAGCGAGCTTACTCGCTGCAACAAGAGCGAGATGGAAATGTAACAGTGGCAGGACCGTATTAGGATTAAGACTAACCGAACGCGAATGCGACGATCGTTGTCGACGCTTACTTTTTAACCGTGATACGCGACGAAAAGATTAACGTTCGTCAGCGTCATACGTCGCGAAGAAATTTCGATACTCGAGCAATTTTTTTTATTTTACCTCGACTCGTTTGGTCGTCGCGCTACGGATAAGACGGACGAGGTTCTTGCAATCTGACGAATGTCTTTCTCGATTCTAGGAATTATATTTACAACACCGCGACGAGTCTTTTTTAGCCAATTTCAACGTGTAAGACCAACAAGCTCTTAAATAGACAATAGACAAGTTTGGTGTCACAGCTGTCTGCTAATTTCGAGAAGACGCTATCGCCTTTGATCGTTAATTTCTCATTTCAATTCGCGTACTTTACCGACACTTGAGATTTGCACGTATACCCGTTCGTGTAGTATTAACGCTGGATCAAGCAATCTGTAACGTGCCAAACCATACGTATCGTACGTATTTATCGCGATCAGACTGCGCGGTTTTATCCATTTATAATTTATGCGAGATCTGAAAGGAGAAAATTGAATAAAACGCACGTAACACGATAAAGCGTGCAAAAGGCTTCCCTCTATGCTGATAGGTTAATTTAGCGTTACATTTCGGATAGACGATTCGCAATGCGAAATAAGAAAGTTTGTAAAACAGGTGTGACTGGAATGCGATAGAAGCTGCGGTGAATATTTAATTTGGGTGGAAACTGTGGTAAAGTATTCGGCGCGATATCGCAAATATCCAGATATTAAAATGTTTATAAATTCGCGGAGAATTGTATGCATACAAACATGTACGTGGCGTGTTAACATGCCAGAAATGTTACGATAACACGTTGTAAATTATACACGGAGGAAGAAAACGATAAAATACTTGTTCAATGAGTAAGAAACGAATTTCGTATGTAACAGCAGCGGTGAATAACGAAAAGACACGCCTGTATTCATACATGAAACGTAATTGTTTACGGAAAGCAAGGCACGCGTCCGAACGTGTTTGCTTGTTGATAAAAAGAAATGAAGATAATTAGATATTTTTAAACAAACTGTTTAACGCACGAATACGATAAGATCCCTCGAAGCTGTTAATTCGATCTTGCCTATTTCGCTAATGAAATTGTAAAAAGTTAATCTCAATCTCTTTTGCGTTGAAGCAATTGCAAGCGTGCAATCTCTTTTTCAATCGGACGGTTCAGAGCCTCGCGAGCGATATACGTGCACGTCGGTAATCTTATTTAAACGAGAAACTCAGCTGCGTTTCAAACAACTGTTTTGAAACAACTAATTGACAAGTAATTGCTGCTGATCTAGCGGGTCAGTTGTTATGTTAAGAGATAAAATTCTACCGTATCGTAATCGCGTCTCGCGATATGAAAAGCCACCGGCTATAATTGCAATTGATAATAATCGGATAATTGACTGTTCGTAACAACGATTCCTCTCATACTTGCTGTTTAACTTGAGATATATATAATAATTGTGCGCGTCGAAACGTGCAATAATTGTTCATTTACGCGTTGCAACTCGATATTTAAACGACGTAATTTAATATTCGTTAAAACGATTCAAGAACCGAAGGGCTTACGAATAGAAGCATTAAGAATTAACGTACTACGCAACGAGTAAATAACGCGCCGTATCAAAATAGGAATCTCGCGCTCTCTTTAACGTTGCTTTAACAATTACGTATTCGACGCGTTCTATTACGTTTTATACAGTTTCCCTATCGAAAGTATAGCGTTCACGTTACAACGCAAGCATAAACTAGATACTTGTTATATCACTGGCAGAAAGCAAAGTACGTTGCTTCTCTCGATCGTCCATATAAATTGAGAAGGAATGCGAGGACGCGCACGAGCAAGAGATCGTCCGCAAATAATAATTAATTCGTACGACGAGTGGTTAATTCCGGGTGCATTAACTTGCGCCGAATTATTTGAAGCAACGCGAACGACGCATACAAAATTCTCTACCGGGACTGATGAAAATCGGCGATACTCCGATGCTCTTTATGTGTCAATGGATCGATGATTGCTGGCCAAAGAAAAGTGACAATAATTCATTGTGGATTCACGCGGCGCGACCGACCTTCTCCGCGCTATAATGTTACGCGCAGCGCGTTAGTTATTTTAATGAAAGGTGGCTGCATCATCGTGAACATAAATGCCACGTGCGAGTTATTGAACCTAATGCAGTTGACGCTATTCGAGTGGCTGCATGCTAGCCACATGCGAAACACGACGAAACTAGCCACCAGACGAAAACCCAAACGAATCCAACTGTTAACGCGTGCCCCGTAACAAATTCCCTCATGCCCATGGAAGTTTCCGAATTTTCGCTTAACGTTTCGACGTTTTAATCAATGTCTTGAGAAAGCCATTGTGGCGTGCCATCGGAACGGAGTATCGCATCCGTATCGCATCCGAAAAGAGGAGGAAGACGCTGCAGACTCGACTCTTATCGCGGGGAGATTTTCGCTTAATGTTCCTTCGATCCGGTATTCGTTGCCGGAGTAATGGTATCAGGGCAGATCAAAGGGACGCGTTGGAGGAAAATTTAATTATACAGCGATTTGTTTCCGATGCATCAAGCGCGATGTCACGAGAAGTGGTATACGTCGCTGATGGATGCGACAGCATCCTCGCTACCGGTTTCTTTTCTTCCCTTCGCATCGATCAGGATGGAAGCGAGGATTCTGTAGGCTGGTTCTAAGGCTTAGTCCTCAGACCCATTATACGTCTTTACAAGTCCTCCTCCTCCTCCTCCTCCTGCTTCTCCTGTACCTCGTTCGAGGTCAGCTGGCCATTGTCTTCTCCATCTTCCAGGATCCTGTTCCTTGAGGACAACCTTCCGCGAGTGCAGGTTGAACGAGAGGATTGCCTGCCGCGAGCATCTGGTCGGATGTGTCGGCCGTTGCCTCTTTCCTGTATCGTCTCTGTGACGAATGGGACGTCAGGATCATCGTGCAGCGCCTCGTCCGACATATAGCACGGTGTATTCGTCACTGTGCAAAGTATCTTGGATTACGGTCTCTGTAGGATGGCAGCAGTATTGGATTTACAGTCCCCCGTAGCTAGATACCGTAACAGGTCCGTACCGAGCTTATCGTCGTTTTATAAATAAGTATTTCATCCTCCAGCGATAGTCTTGACTTACTGCCAAACAGAGGCTGCACATATTTTCGCATCTTGGGTCCATCTGCTTCCTCTTGGCTGTCGCATGCCCTCGCTTTTCCTTAGGAATTTGTTTGCCACGCTGTCAGCAATCTGGAATGGCTGTTGCCGGATCGCTGTTAATTCTACCGATTTACCGCTGACGCAGCTAGACAATCTAAATTCATTTGGTCGCTGCTAGTTCTTCTCTGGTTTGTCTGTTGGTTCATGCAGGAAGCCCTCAACTTGGCGTCTCTCCCTCTCTCTCTCTCTATCTACCTATCTATCTATCTATCTATCTATCTATACAAGGTCTCTTCCACTTGTCATATTTGTCTTTCGGTTGTTGTTGTTGCTACCTCTGGCCATTCTTTATTCCTCGACGCGTGTCTCTATATAGTCTCAGCGTCCTTCTGCATACGTCGCTCAGTCGCTTGGTACATGTGTTTTCTATTTTCTATTTGCCCGGTGTTGCATGGTTGACACGGTAGGTTCTCTTCTATTTTATATGTCAGACCATGTCCTGTCGTCGTTGTTTGCCAGCTAATCTTCCCTGTGCAATAACTCTTCCCATCGATAGTGATACATTTTAAGGTCAGGTAGCCTGCTGCTTCTATCGCTGTTGTATCTTTCATTCTTTCTCGTTGCGCTCTTCCAGATAAAATAATCGCAAGACGATCGTATCTGTTATAAAATTACTTTCTGTGTTTAGAAGAAAGAAAAAAGAAAAATATACAGTTCTGAATCGGGTCTGTGCACGAGACTCGTAAAACATTTGCTATTCTAATCTCGTGCAAGCTTTTATCGAGAAACCTCGGTCGTCTGTTATGATTAGAAACTCAGAAAGGATTCTCGTTAAGCCAAGTGATTCAAAATGTACGTTCCAAGAAGCGCGTTACGCGTACTGTCTCGGAAAGGTAACCGGTGGAGTATTCTTCGAATGATGTGCATTAATGTGATATCAAGCTGTGCTAAAAGTCTGGCCAGTGGAAAAACGAACTCCAGGAAATGGCTGTACCAAGTCCGTAGACGTAGATGTACGTACCACGTAGAAGTAGAAGAGCGTAAGAATGTGAATTTGAAAAACGAGCAATTAAGACCTAGCCGCGAAAGAGAAAATCAAATTTTGATTTGCACGTCGTTTTAACACGTTTTATCTCGGGCGGATAAAATTATTATTCCTCGTGTTTTTTGTTTACAGAAAAATTTCAACGAAAAACCAGATGAAAAATAATAACTGGTCGATCTTCGAGGAAATATCAGCTGAAAAATACGACGTGGGTGGTTTAATTCGAGAAAGAGATCCAAACGATCAGAATTTATGTAACGTAGCAGCCCATGATAAAATCGGCATTTGCAATAATCGATCGATAATCGTATTTTCTTATTCTAAGCGATATAGAATTTATAAGCGGCCACGCGCGCTTGTTCAAAGGAGAAAAATTCTGACGAAAGCGTCGTTTACGTAATCGTTCGTTAACGGCACGGCCTCTTCTGTTCCGCATTGTCCAACCTGTAATTTATACAGTTACACACAGTACGTGACGTTTGTTAGTAATGCGCCGAATCTTCCAAAAGGCGGCGCAAGAAAGGTTTAAAGAAAGTTTCTATCCTTTAAACGAATAATTTATTCGACGCGTTTCTCACTATCGGAGAACATTGGAATTGTTTCGGCGATATCGCAAGATACGACTTTTCGAGATAGTCAGTCAGATTCCAATACGATAGAACGCTTTTTCCTGTCCTTTCGTTCAACGTGCACCTCGTTTCGACGACTCTTTGTTATCTCTCGGAATTTAAATCCGTGTAACGCGTCAAATACGCGTAATTCAGTCACGCATCGATCGCTCGCCAGCAACTTTTTTTTCGAATATTTTTAACAGTCGAGTAAAATGCGATGATAACTTGACGCGTGCGAGAGCGTCGTGGCCACTCGAGAGTTTACGGATCACGGGTTAAGAATCGCTACGTTAAGAGCTTGCCTGGTCCGAGGAAAATACACGGGTAGTGGAATTTTCAGGATAATAGAACGAACGATATTTCGTTTATTCAAATATAGATTAAGATTATTAATTGACAGATTCTTTGGTTATTTATGAATCCCTGTTTTCGGTTGCTCTCTGTATAGAATCTGTAATAATGCCTCCTCTCCGATCGAAGGGTGGTAAATGATATTTTCTAACAGCAGGTATAGAGGTCTGAGTTTATAAGCGTTAAACTCATTGACCTCGATTGCAGAAATGATTTCCTCTTGTCAACTAGAAATATAGATACAGATTGCGTTAGAATTCTATCGCGTGCGATAAGATGCATATTGAATATTCGATTAGTCTTTTATTACGGCTGTACCAAAAATGTTTTGCAATATCACAATGTGTTGTGTAAACCTAATTTGATAGATACGTTTACCTATCGTATACAGGGTGTATCATTTTAATCGATCCGCGAAAATATCTCCCGGAGTATACGTTGTCCGAGAAAGTGTTCCAAATGAGACACCTTGTACGTCATATTCTTAACAACTTGTAACAATTATTGCGAACAACACGCAAACTTAAACGATACGCCGGCGTAATTGCTAATTCAAATATTATAATTCATATAATACGTGCCTTATATAAATCGTGAATATTGTGCTTGGTATAATATACACACGTGCATATAATGAAAATATACGACGTGCAGCAAATATCTCCTCAAAGGGTAAAATTAATTTTTCGCTTCTATATTCAACATTGGAATATCATGCTCGTATCTATTCTGCTTCGATCGGTCAATATTTGACTCGCAATATTTGATATTTCGGTGCATCGATTTTTTACCCATGCTCGTCGCTATAGTTCAATGAGATTCGATGGCAACTTTATATTTGTTACTAATATGCTGATACTAATCGATTGTATATTTTTGAATCACAGAACGTTCCCTCTAACGCATATTAAACATTCCCAAATAATTATTGTACGTGCAGCTTTGATCGCGTGCTGCAAATTCCAAAGCAGCAGCTTTTCAAAATCTTGTAGCTGTTGTTGACTCTGGTAGATGGCACTATGTTCCAGCATAAGTTCATTCATATTGTTTATTTGTCCGACTGAGCAGAGAGGCAGCTTGAAACGGATCAGAATAAATATTTTCTAGACGCGGTTCTTTCTACAAAAAAAAAAAAAAACGTACAGAATTATATAGAGATATACAAGACCTTATTAACACGACGGCTACTTCTTCCGACGATAGATCCAGCGTCTCATTGATGTGAACTTACCTTCAAAATTCATACCGTTGACCCAAGTCTCTCGTAGCTCTCGATACTCGTCGCTGTAAAAATAAGAGAAAACGGAAAAGGACTGGAATCTGTAGTTTCTAAAACACGTTTACGACATTCTCAGAGCCTGGAATACGTGAACGGGCAACGACAGCTGTAAATATTTCGTTAATCGAAAAATTGGGAAAGCCTGTAACGGGGCACCGAAATTCAATTGGTCGTTCGGCAAAAGTCGGCGAGATTCGGCAGCGGTCGCGTGGCCGTCGAAGCATGCGACGCGTAGATAGAACACAAAGAAAATCGGTTTCGCGAGCGCCGTAAGCCGTGACCCATTCGTTTCATGGACAGAACGAAATCAGACGGTTGAGAAGCTATGACATCGTCTTCGTCGTCGTGCCGAACGCTCTCTTTCTATCGCACGTGTGCACCGCTACGATTGGCCGGCAAGTGTTAACTTGCTAATTACTGCCAAGTCCGAGTACGGCTCGTTCCGCTCACGCATAACAACATCTCGTCTGCGTAATAGTAACAGCGTGCGCAGGCCAAAAACCATTTTGCTACGTTTGCCGGACCGACATCTTGCACACTGTGTCCTCTGTTACTCGTAATCCTCTCGTAGTCCCGTGCATCGTGCGTCATATTACACGGTCCTCTCGTGCAACTACTGTATATGCTTTGATTCGCGCAGTATCGATTCGCCAGGCGGCTGGTTTACAACCGGCGTGCACGTCGTATAGCACCCACGCTGACAGTGAAGCTTCGACTGCAGACGGCGTGTGTAGTTAACCCAGTGGCCAGCGACGCCGAGCTACGCACACGGAAGAGCAACGCTATCAACATCTCGATGGTGAGTCCGTGAATCGCTACGTCATGTGTCCGATGTGTGGCCGCGTCACGTCTCGTTGCTCCTTCGCATTCGATGTTCTCCTCGAGCGCTTTCATTCTTCCAGTGATGACATGCTTTCGACCATTGTTTTCCACGGTTTCCACTTGCACACGTTGTTGTTCTCCGCCGTCTCACTCCATCGCTCCGTCTTTATCTGCCTTCTTATTGCCATTCCCTTCAGTTATTGCTCGTTACTTACTTCTTGTGTATTTTGTTCGTGCCAGAGAAGTTGTAGTTACGCGATAGCTCAGGTTCACTGGGGAGGGAGAGGGAAGAGAGAGAGAGAGAGAGGGAAGGGGTCAGCTGTGAAATAAATCTTGTCAGAATGTGGCAGTTGTGTCGGTTCGGTAATCGACGTTCGGTATTACGAAATTTGCCGAGTATCCTGTGGTGTGGCAGACTTTTACGTGGAAGCACGTGGTGCTGACGTAAGATGGACATATTTCGTCGTAACTGTGCTCGGCGATACGTACGAATCGATCACTGTCTTTTCAGGGTTATACTGTATGAGTAAGACAGTAGTTTCGTTAATAAGTGATACACGTCAGTCGATGCACTGTTTGCCAGTATTAAACAATCGCAAGCAGTTTTGACACGATGTTCATGGAAAATATATTCGTTCGATCAACGCAGTTATAGAGCAGCTTGTATTTTTATTTATTATCGTTTATTTACGTCTTGTAAATTTATTGACAAAGTGTGTACGATTTATGAATTTTAATGGAATTTAATTGATCCAAAATTGATTCTCTTCGGTGTGATTACTCGATCCAAGGTCCTTCCTTTAGGCAATATTCTTTGAACACTTTACCTGCGTCTTTATTCCTTTAAAAATCGTAAGGCGTAATATGTCGATGATACAAACGTCATTTTATTCGTTTTTAATAATTTGTGTAACTACAATGCGATGACATCTGGCGATGATATTCCAGCTATATCTGCATGGTGTATCGTAAATACAATTGCAAGCTCTTTATATGAAATTTGCGTTACATACGTTTCGCTCTTAATCGATATATGACGAGATTCTGTTATTAAATTTCTTGATGAAATTAATATGTAAAAGTTTGACGTTAAAAATAAATGTTAATCACCTTTAAAAGGATTTTATCCAAATGTACAAATATTTTTGTTGTGCGCGAACATTTTTATTAAACACTCGTACATCTAGTTTCGAAAATAGACGTTTTTATTAAACGTTTATACATTCGTATCAAGGTGCGTTTTATTTCAAAATCAGATACAGTAGCAGTTTTATTCTAGGCTCGTCCTATAATTTGTTTCAACTAAATTAAATTGCCCCTTTCTCTTTACAATAAAACCAACGATTATATTATGTTATTGTAGCGATATCTTACTAAATATGTATTGCACGTTTTAGAAAATTTCTGGCAAATTCTCAATCGTCTCACCATCGTCACCTCAATATCGTTCATACGTTTCTTACTATTTTCCATTGTATAGTTTAGTCGTTACTAGATGGTTACTAAATGAATTACACGAATGTTCAAATACGAAATAACGTCAACGCTATGTAATAACATGAGAGTTATGATGAACTGCGAGGAAACGCGATACTCGTGTGATGAGTAAATTTTAACGTGTTAAACACGAACGTTGAGAACTTTGACGTTATAATGGGAAATATCATCAATTTTCTTAAGAGTACTTGGAACGTAAGTGAAACGTTCGAATACCTGTTACAAATTCTCGAAGGAATAAAATTCGTAGCGTAATAGGAGAAATACATTTACGCGGAAAGAGTAGAAGAATTCCATTGGAAAAAGAAAGAAAAAGAAAAAAAAAAAGGAACAGCAGTAACTCGCAAGCACTTGCAAAAGAGGTGGTGCCTCATGACGACGAAGCTCGTAAAACAACGCAAATCTTACTCAACGTAAAACAAAAATCTTTTTTCAATTTCAATTTTTAATTTCGTTCGATTTGATTTAATTTAGTTTCGTTTAATTCAAGTTAATTGGCCCGGTTATTCGAATCGCTCTATATCGGATGTCCTGTGGGTGCTTCCGCGAAACGAAGCCAACATATATTCTACGAATGGAAGTTAAAAAAAATGTAGACTCGTAAATACTTTATTGAAAATTTAACTGCAATTTAAAAATTGCAACAAAAATACGAAGAATGGCACGATGGATCGTTTAGCCTCGAATTTCTCGAGAAGCGAATCGTTATGATCGAACAAATACAAATCGTTTTTTAAAGAACACATGTGCATGTGTAGCCATTGAGCGTTAAGATCGACTATTTGGGGGAAAATTTTCTACGCTCGGCAATATCTATTCAGAGTAATAATTTCTGATATCTTGTAGAATCGTATTTAAGCTAAGAAAGGAACTAAACGTACGAACGTATGCCAGTGTGATTCAAGAGGACAATTTTAATGATTAAACGAGCATTATCCTTGGTACTAACCTGACTCAAGATCGTTAGACATTACGTCATTGAATTTCTGTTCGAATAGAACTTAAAAAAGAAAGATTACGCGGCTAGAGTTAACTGACATTAGAGACAGATGTAGAGAATTCGTGACGCATTTGCCGAGATTAAAGAATAATAACGATAAATTATAGTGTCAATGAATTCAATTTTTGCATTTCAACACATTGAAACGAAGCCTACATAAATATCGCCAATCTGTTTTTATCATTCACCGAAGAAAAACTCAATTCACTGCTATTTTTCTAAGAGAACATTTATATTTATTTAACCTGTTTTTTTTTTTTATTTTTTTGCTCATACACGCAAATATACATAAAATATATCCAAGATACAGTACTCGTTGTAATATTCGGTAGGCGAAAAAGAATGTTCGCTTAGGTCGCACTTTTTCATTCGTGTCTACGAGAATATGAATCCGTATAAAAATAGTCTACTCGTAGAAAATGCTAGCTTCGTTTTACAGAAAATATCTCGAACACCCTGTATAATAGTATATTTTCTACAAACGTTCTAGCAATTTCTTGTTTAATTTTTTCGCGACTAGACCTGCATATCCCCGCTTAAATACTCGAACTGCAGGTGACGCGATCATATTTTTCGGGACTACTTCGATATGCTTATGTATAGGGTGTCTCGCGCAACGCGACTCGTATTTTTCCACCATCTGCGGCCATGCAATGAAAAAATGTTTCGAACCGTACTTTAACGTCGCCGAGTGTACTGCAAACGACGATAAAATGTTCCAAAAATGTATCGAGATGAGAGAATTACCGCAGCACACGGAGTTTGCACGTGCAGCCACTCTAGTAACAGCAGATCGTTCAAACTTTTGCAAGAGAGCAAGATGTTGCATTCGGAAGGCGGCGTGCGGTTCGAACAAGCGTTAAAATAAAGTGTACTGTAAACCTGGTATCGAGTTAACAAAAATAGCGTGTAATACGCTTCTTGAATTCGTCGTACAGTCCCCTAGAATCTCATAGAAAAGGCAACATCTCGTGGAGGACGAAGCGATTTCGGTATTTTCTAGCGCCATTTCTAGCGCCATTCTAGTGCCATTTCTAGTGCCATTTCTAGTACATTGTTGTTGCACCATTAAAATTGTTGTTGCTGTCGTAAATTGCCGCATGGATTTTTAAAACGACAATTGTACATATTCAAGTTTTATGTTTCCGTTTGGCGTGGGTTGTGTCGTTGCAGCTGACATAAAGGTTATGTAAGCGAGGAAGGGTGAAATGAGTTTATCGGTTCACTATGTCTAACGCGTGATTACGTTCGAGTTTTCTGCTCGATATGTTTAACGCGGTTTCAATGAAGTCGGAATTCGAGCGATAACGAAGAGCGTACGAGTGTGTCCCCGGTGTTACCAGATTGAGGGAATTAAGGGAAAAAGCCCCTCTGGTTGCGGGGGGAACAGTACAGTCATTGGACTAGTAACTTTGTGATTCATACTGTAGATAAACGGAGGTGGAGGGATAAGTGGCGGTTGTCATTGGACAAAGTTCACGTCACGTGACACAAGCGACGTAACTGTAAAGTGGCACCGGGGGTAATGTGTTCGTATTATCACCGATTTAAGGGAATCGTCTGGAAACCTTGGAAATGACAGCCCTGTTTGATCGATGGGTCCAGTTCACCGTTAAAGCACGGTTCAAAACATTCTTCGTTACGTGGCTGCAAGTGGCAGAAAAATACCGAGTCGCGTCACGCGCGACACCCTGTATACGATTCGTTCGAGTACTCGAATTCTGCGTGACGTGGAAATTGCATTTTTTGGATCCGCTCTTTTCATTCTGTCCTTTGCTCTTTTATTTCTTTTTGCGTTCCTTCGTTTATTTAGAGAGGATAATATAATAGCACGTAGGAGATCGGACGTGTACATATCTTTTTTATTCGAACGACTGCTTTTGAAAGAGCCTTTATACTATTCGCCGTTTCTACTGCGAAATACCGTTTCAGATAAACTTTTATAGTCCGCGTCCCAACCGTTTAGTAGTTTCGTTTCTCGCGATGCTTCCTTTTCAATCGGGCCTCGACGTTTTTCATTTTGTTTTAGCCGCTTCTCTCCGCAATTTGTCTCGTTGGACATTCGGTAAATTCTTCCAACTATAAATTATCACGTGGATGATATCTTGATCTTTGTACGTCCGCAGGACCATTTGATTAGGATGTTGTGCAAGGCTTTCCTTATGTTTCATCGCGTTTCTCTCGGTCTCCTCTTGAATAATTGGCATTTCACGATCTTACCCTAGATCTTCGTTTCTGACGTACCACAAACCACTGACAAACTGTTCTCGGTAGAATTGTTCGCAGCGATTCAAATTTAGCTTTGCACGTGATTGTTTGCTGCTGTTACCAATGGGACTATTCCATAGGTCTGTGCATGGGTTTTAATGATCGTTTCGTATATCGCTAATTTATTTTCTACGCCGAGTACTACCTTCCTGTTTGTTAATCGATATATCCGTCCTTTTCCTTTTCCCACTTTTATACGTATTTTCAATCACTCTTTTGACGTGCTCTTTGGATACGAGGTTTAACGTCGCATCAACTGCAAGGTTATTAGCGTCACTGTAGGAGAATATAATTATCTGGGAAATATTAACATTGTACTATGCTAATTTATCGAATAATTTAGTTTGCTCGATAAACATTAGAAAATGACGAGTTTGGTCTCGTGAATTATTCAGAATTAATTTAGATTCTCCGTGGAATGTTATTGTGTTTGGGACACTTCACAATTGCGTGATCTATCGTTATAGCAATAAGTCGCATTGATACGACTTTATCAATTTATACGTGGTGGACGATACACGTGTAAAATTGAACGTGTACAGTGGCTCGGCAAAAGCTGTACTTGAATTTGAACATTTACCCTATACCTCTCGTAAAAGATTAAATTCTTTTTTCTTATTTAAAATCTTGGATCGCAACGGTCACCCGTGAACTGAACTTTTGCTTAAAATCTTTCACCGAAACTATACTGTATTTGCGTTCCTTCTTGCTCGAGAACAATTACCGTATTGGTAGCGGATAACCCGCGACAGTACATATACAGGATAGAACAGGATACTATCGTAGAAAACTTTTATGTGTCTATTGCGTGTGTTGTAGCTGTAGAACGTTTCGAAGCTTCATTAGCAATTGAAATTTCATTGGTAAATACAATTTCGTTGAGGTAAATGCAGTGCCACCGTAATCTCGTTCATCAACGATGTACATCTCAGAAAGCGTGTTTAAACGATAAATGCAACTATGTTTCAAGCTGCTAAAGTATCAGGTATCAAAGTAACGTGACCAGCAAGCACGTAAGTCGCTGAATAACCGAAGATGTTGATGCGATCCCATACCCGCGATTCAAAAAAAAAAAAAAAAAAAAAAAAATTAAGAAAGAAAAAGGAGGGAGAACAAAAGATGTACGACATTTGTGTAGACAAGGAGTACGTAACTTAAAAATTTTTTCTTTTTTTTTTGAGAAATTGTAAATATTGGCTTAAGCCAACCGACGTAACAGGTTGTTAAAAAAGAGGGTACACGACCTGAAGAGCTTACAGTTCACGGTTCCAAGAGGAGCAAACGCGTCCGTGCGACTTCGTCCCTGCAGTCAATCCTTTTGGCGTAAAATCGATTTTTGATTGGATGTCGCGAGCGAGTCCCTTCGTTGAACGTAAACAACGAGATTGATTCCGAAGTACCTAAGTTAGCTCGAGATTGCCAACACGAAATATTACTAATATCAGTGGAAATTACTTGACAGACGAAGAGGAATATAAACATGCAGCGGAAGCGAATCATACCGAGCGTTTGCTGTAATAAAGATTTTTGCTCCGTTTGCGTCTATGAAGCAATTTCTGTGGATATTGGTACGCTAGAATTGCCATTATCCGGCATAGTCAGGATCGAGCCAGTGCCGGATAATTGGACCATGTCTACGAGCCGATAAGAACGAAGAAAATAATTTAAAGAAAAGAAAAAAAAAAGAAGAAAAATACAAAGGAAACTTAATCGGTAATATAGCAACGCGACTTATCGATGGAAATAAAATACGATCTCCTTCGGCTTCTTCGTCAACTGTTCGGTATCGATGTCACTGCTGCGCGAGTGCTGCGGTGATTTCTTTCTTTCAGCGAAATATGATCCCCGACGGTTGTTGAAGAATGGGAGAATAGGGGACGCGAACGTGTCGGGGTTAATCCTGATCATTCCGGATGATCAGTTGCCGGATAATCGTAACTCTGACTCGTAACAGTTTTATCTTTATTTCACGTTCGCGTTCAACGAAGGAACTCGTTCGCGTGGAATATCTGTAAATGATAAAAATCGGTCTCGCGTGGAAAGAATCGAATACCGGATGTACGTGGAAAATTATCTTGTTACTGTTTATCGAAGGTTCGCGTTCTAGAGAATAGATCGTCTTGGACGCATGGCCATTGTCCCTGTTTTTCGATGAAAACGTCTACCGCGTGAAGAACCACCTGACCTGATAAAAATAGCGGACCCCACTTATATCCGTTCTGTCTTCGAACAACACCACTGTTCCACAGGGTTGACCAAACCAAAATTGGATCAAAACACACGGACGTCGACTTCGTTGCTACCGCGTCTTGATTCCGTTGGAATGCAGTTTGCAGGCATTCCTACATAATTATTTTTAAATAAGAGACTTGTTCAGTTTTATGCAGTCGTATTTGCTTTTTACCGCGCTCTTCTAATCACCATCTTCTAATATTAAAATACGAATAGAGTTGAAATTTTCAGTGAAATTTAGAGTCGTCGAAGAAATGGAAATAATCGAGGTTGCGCTGTTGATTCAAGCGTTCTCTATTTTTTCTTTCTTATTTTTTTTTTTTTTTTAAGTGCAGTTTTTACCATATTTCGAATTTTCCAAATTTATTTCCCGAGTACCTTTAGTTTGTTGGTAGGTTTGAGCAGAGTCGAGACCTCGTCAAATTTTATGGAGATTATTTTTCAAAAGATGAAAGTGTCAGGATGACAGTGTACGCATAGAATTTTAATTACGTTTTTCTCTACTCCATATTAATTTAAATTTCCTTGTCGCTGAAAGCACGATCACAGTTTACTTTGTCGAAGCTTGCAGAGGAAGCTTGAAAGCCATATACACGACGTATAAAAATTATAATTGAAGTCATGTTTGAAAATACCTAGAAATTAACGAGCTTCGCTTCTTCTTGGCCAGTTTTTAATATTCATAATATAATTACAAAATGTTTATCGCTATTCTCGAACATTCTACACGAATGTACACGAGAATCTGTAAGAGAAAAATTTAAACGAAATATCCTTGTCAAAGAATATGCCACGTTAACCAGCTGCGAATGTGCCGGGTTACGCAGAAACCTCCAAAGTGGCAAATAATTCGTTCGACACCGTACGGGTCCCATCATTTTGTGATATTCGTTTTGTAAAAAAATTACCAACCCGTAGAACATTACAAGACTCGTACATTATACGATCGTTAAAGCTACCGAGCCCTACCACAGTCCCAATTTAGGCTTACAATTATTTCGTAGAAAACTTCCAATCCACGTACACGTACGTCCACCAAATCACGCACCATAAAAGAATCATTTAATTTCGTGCGATAATGATCTTTGCCACCTTGCGTTCTAATATACTTGCTGCCCTAGAATGAAAATATCTCTGAAAGGATTTGAATAGCAGTGATTGAACACTATCCCACGCGAAAAATTTTCCATCTCCATCGAAAGTTCCTGAAATTGGTACGTATCTTTGTGCAAGCGAAGGTTCATATCGAAAATCTGAAATTTACATTTGGAACTTATAAATTGCTAACTATATTTCTCATTGAATTTTGGACGCCCTTCGGATAGAAGTTGAACGTTTTCCAAATTTTGTACGCGGAACTTGAACAATCCGGAAATTTTTCAGACAGCGTTTGAACGCCTTGGATATCTTTCAGATAGAATTCCAACATTCTGTGAATTCTTTAGACACGATTCGAACGTTTCGGAAATTGTTCAGATAGTTGACGTATCGTTACGAAGTTTTTTTATTCGGGCGAGACGCTTTAGGTAATTTGAAATAGTTGCACATTGTGTTTCTTCGTTTATTTGTTTATTGAATTTTAATTTTAAGGTGTCTAAGGTCGGCCTAAACGGTATAGCTTATAATTCTAAACGATACTTGATTAGGTGAAGCTGTGCAAAGTGTCAGCGGCAGGGAGAAATTACCTTGCCGTGTTCGGCCACTCGACGTACAAAGGGTGCCGGAGAAAACGTCTCTCGCGTGAAAAAGGTATTTTTTTTGTTGCAAACGTACGTGCTAAATTTTTATTTAATCCTAATTCGCACTAACACAGGCACCAACGCTTCGATTAACCTCGGTACTTTTTGTCTCATTACGATGCAAGGATAATCCTCGTACTTGTCGTTAGAAACAAGGAAAAGAGATCACTGGCTTCAAGCTTTTTGGCGTGATATCTGAAAATTGACTGAACGTGATCTCAGCTGACTTTATAATTTCGTTTTATTATTTTCTTTGATGATGATTATTATTATTATTATCGTCGTCATTATCCTTGTGTTGGACTTTCGCCTACCAGTAGTCCACTAGAAGTTTGGGTACTAGTAATAATTTATACTTAATAGATGTAAGTGTGACAATCAACAAACAAAATGTAAATAACAATCTTTTGGGTCTTGTTGCCACCCTTATTGCTAGTAACTAAAATCACATTGGCCTAAACGAAGCTACGCTGGCTTTGTGCTCCAGGCAAATAGCTCGGATTCTAGTAGCGTGCTTTTTTTTAGTAGCCTAATTCCTTAGTAGCGCAATTCTAATTCGGTGTTCGCTTTCATAATTTGCCCGCTGTTTCCATTTGTATATATTGGATTGTCCGAAAGGTTTCTTTCTTTTTTTTTTTTTTTTTACAAGGAAATAATAGACGCACAACATTCTTTCTTTTTTATATTATTTTATCGAATTATGTACGATCTATTCCGCGGTGACGGAAGGAAAAAAATCCTTAGAAGATCCTTATAAAACGAAAGAAACTTTTTCGGTCTACACGTTTGACAGCCTCTTTTAGAATGCGTTCGATTGATTCCGGGTTTTCCCCGCCACGTGCTCTTCCATAGTTCTGTTCGCGACATTTTAATTTCGTTTCGACAGCGAACATTTAAGAATTAAGAATTGACGCGTAACAGTCAGATCTAATCGGTTCGTGACGTATTAAAAAATTTGTTGCTCGATGAGTTCGTTCGATTTCCGGCCTTATGACATCGTCCGAACTAAATGCGTCGATCGATGTATCGATCGCCGACGTTAACTGTACGAATATCCAAGAAAACGATTCTTCTGTACGGTCGTCCAGCGAAGGAAACTCTCAAATCGTGTTAAACAATTTGCGGATTTAGTTGTTTAAATAATAAGAGAATACCTGCGTATCGTATGGTCCGTTTAAAAAGATAATCCGAACGTGTCGCGAAAATATCAAATTCCGGTCTGATTTTTATCGAAAAACACCGTTGAACGAAGCGAAAGTTTTGGTAGTTTACCCGTGGAAAGCTGGGAAAGGAGGGAAGCGCGAAAAAGGGACGAAGGAAAACATTGTTTAACGTATTGTTTCGCTGGTCATTCCGAGAGGAAATTCCATTAAATATCGTCGGCAATCGTGCCGCTATCCAGCTCGAGAAACTTTCCGCTTTCGAACTGCCGACTGGATTAAAGCCAGAGTAAATACGACGGTGGTAAAAGGAAACCGGGACTACCTCCCTCCAATTTAATCCCTTTCAGGGTGATTCGCGTTTCTGTTATTCCGTTGCTTCGTGATAACTGTTTTATCGACTGTCGATACAACGGCGAAACGCGCGCGTTCTCAGATCGCAACGTTGGAGTATCCTTGGCAACTTTTATCGCGCGAACTTTGGAATTTCTAATGGCCTTAGGCGAGAATTAAAGTCGACATCGCCTTATCGGCGGCTATGCGTGGTATCGTATTAACTCCGCTGTTCTCCTCGGAACCTAAATGAATATCGTATTTCGATAGACGTTGGTCAACTTTGTTTCAACTTGGTTTTTTCTTTCTTCCCCTTATTTTTCTTTTTTTTTTTCCTTCCTTCAATATTCGCCTTTATCGTTCGATAGAACTTCTCCGCCTTGCGCGTGTTTCGCGACTTCTGCGACTGGATAATAGGTAAGAAAAAGGACAAGATATCGGAGGAGCAAGGAGGACAGCAGAGTTAATTGTAATACAGCGTCGTACGTGACACGAAATGTAACGTTTGTACGAGTCTTTGTAGCGGAGCGTGTTTTACAGTTTTTCGCGTTGCATAAATATTTTAGAGCAGCAGATGACTCTCGTCGATCGATATCGGGTACATACTCGCGAAACACCACGAACAATCGGAACGTGTAGAAACGACGAGTAATTAAAATTTTGTATTTGCGCGAGCACGACGCTTAATTCGAGTATAATTAATATGGAATTTATTATTTTTTCATTTTTTAGAAAACCAACGTCGTTTGGTTTATTCGATTAATGCTCTCGTGATTTCGCAGTATTTAATTATTTATTTAATACGAAATACGCGGAACGTTGCCAAACAACACGTATCCTCTATTTTTATTCGTCTCGCAGGATCGTCACGTCCTACTGTAATAAAAGTAAATGATACAAACGCGTGTGTCGAAGCCGCGACGCGAGATCGTTTTAGGTTAGGTTTAGGTATTTTGAAAAAGTGAATAATCAAAGTTGGGGGTTACGAATTATGTCATATTGAGATAATCTTATCGCGCGCTAAGATAAATTTATCGCTCGGCTCTGTTTCGGCCAAATCAGTCGTTTTTTTCCGTGTCTACGAACTTTGTGTCTTACATCGAAGTCTCGTAGTCGCTCGTAGTATACCGTAGATCGTAATGCATCATCGAGAAATGAATTTTCCCCATCAAACTTACGAACAGTGATTACAGAAGGCAGCAAAGCATCGATAACAAAAGATTCGACGTGAATTCCCTCCTGTCCCCGACTATTTCTTCTCTAAATCGAACCTGGTAAAGTATATTTTCATCAGCGAGTTTGTACGTTTTCGCAGACAATGCTCGATCGATTTCTTTTACGACACCCAGCAAAGGTTCGAGTTTATGGAAATTCTGCAAGCACGAATTTGCCCCGTTGCGACACTCCTCCCTTCGGTGATTTCAAATTACAAAGAATAACGTTGCCGGTGCGTCGATGCAAAAATGTTAAAACCACCGGCGGTATTTTTTACGCGGATTCGAGCGACGCGTTTATTTTCTCTCGTAATTGTACGGGCGAACGCGCTGCGCTCGAAACGGAATATTGTTCGCGTCGGTGACACGGTTCTTTCAGAAACCTCTAGGCCAAATAACTTGCACTCGGCACCCAATGAGACGCGATGGACAAAACCAATAACCGTACCGCGCGTCATCGTGTCAATTGACGACGATGGATCGATAACGACGCGTACAAATAACAATAACGACATTGCACGCAGATCAACGCCAATAAAATCGTACGCAGATAACGATAGTAAAATCGAATGGAAACAAACGACACTAAAACTCTACACAAACGACACTAAAACTCTACACGAACGATACACGTTGCGTTGTATGCAAAGTAGAAAAGGACCAGCTAATCCGAATTAGTAGATCGTAGGCGATGGAGTTGGTTGTTTTGGAAAAGGGTTGTCTTCTTTTTCTTGCAAGGCTGCATGCGAAGCGTTACCGAAGGAAACGATTAAAATAAGTGGATCTGTCTGCAGCGTTGAAAAAGATGCTAACGCCGGGACGATCAGGATCAATCAGTCCCGCGGAGATCGGCAATGCACCCGACGCGAAGGATCCTGGGGCAACAGAGAATGGCTCGGGAACTTATATGCGTGGCGCGCGCAGCCCAGGCTCGTACGAAGGCGACGACAGGGCGAAAGAGTTCCTTTCGACCGGAAGAGCCGGAAGGAGGAATGCCCTGACGGAGATCTTGGTCCGCCACGCTAAACCTGCAATGTTGGATCTGCCGGATCGATTCGAGCAGCTTTCCATGAAGACAGGTTAGCCATACATACGACTATATATACGAATATACGAATGCACGTAAGCTCGTGCAAGCACTCCGATATCGCTCTCCTTTCTCGTGATTTGTCATCTTTGTCGTCGATTGCTGTGTATCGAACTCTAAAAACTTAACAAAGCAGCAAAAACGTTGGGCTCGTGATAAAAGTAAAATAACATTTTACGCTGTAAATAATCCGCTTCGTCGGTTTATAACGTTTCGTTATTACTTCGCACGGTGAATAACGAAAAGGATCGCGTGATTGAAAAGCGATACGGATAACGCGCGCGATAGGTATACGAAAGGTATTAAAAGAGTACGATTAGATATAGATTGGTTATCGTTTGACCGATTGTTCGAAAGAATTGTACGAAAACGAGAATGTCGTTAAATAGTTATCAGCGGTTGAAAAAAGCTGCCTGGAAAATTTTCGGACGACTGTTAAAAGATGAAGAGACATTGTACACTTATTGTACAAATGGTAAATGAATATCGGTGAGGTGCGATGCGCCGTCGTATCTCTATGAACTTTAAAGCGTTGTATATTATTTCGATGAGAAACACGATCGTGTATTTTCTATCAAAGGTGGTTCGTGTATTTTCTATCAAAGGTGGTGGTTCGTGTAGGTATTATTTTACGTATTTTACATACCTGTGCCTTGACCAGCATATTCGGTAGAGCCTAAGGGCCGAAAGAAGAACCGTTCGAATTTATTTGCAAATAATAACGCGACACACGAAAAGAGGAAGCGTACGATCGTTTCGTATTATTTTGACTCTTACTCGTTCCGCGGGCCTTTGTTCGCGTGAGACGAGCCCCGTAGCACGCTGGAGAAATAACGAAAGGAACGTTCGCTCGTATTATCGTTAAATCAAGGCCGATTTTGCCATTCTCTTAATATTCGGACGCTCCGGTCTTCGCTCGCTCGCTTGCTATGCATGAGCCTCTATCGCTCTTGACGTAACGTAAAGTTACACTCTAATCGGAAATAATGGACGCAAGAAGAACGGCGATATTTCCTGTCTCATTACGGTGAAACGTGAACGCGCTGTATTCTTAAGCGGCGTCGTTTCTCGTCCAACCTCTAATTTTATTCAACGCGTGGAAATTATCCTATTAATTAATCCTGCGTAACCGGGTAGTTCCTGTTCTCCTCCGGTAACGCGCACATTCTTTCGATCAACCGATCGATCAATTGCTCTCAATTAATACGTGTCATTAATAAATGTTTCCCGCGTAACCTCCTCGAGACAGATCGGCCGTGTGGATGGTTCGCTAGAGCGTTTCGACGATCGGACGGTCTCTGCTTCTCGCGCGATTTTACGATTACCGTTTTCAACCAGTCGTGTTTTCCAGCCAAATGGGATCATAATCTCGCCGAACAATTTGCATCGTTCGTTGCCATGGCGTATCGCGCCTAATGTCTCGTCCCTGTGTCGTCACGCTCGACAGGGTGTACTCGACACGACGAAATATACTCGGTTTTGCCAGCCTGGTCGACAGGCTAATATGATCTGACTGTCACGAATTAGTTGCAGGTAAACGGAGCGGTGGCGGGCAAGATGAGAACTCGCCAAGCACCTCGAAACAGGGTTGACACAGCCCTCGGTTTCCTTTTACGAATACCTCGGTCGCGGCATCGACGGGACGTGCCATTGATGGGAAACGCAGCAGCGACAAAAGAAACCGACGTTCGAAGTTGCACGAGGAAGAAGGAGCGGCTGTAACACGCAGCATCGGGCCGTCTCGCTCGGCGTGACGCTCGGCCTCGAACTTCACGCGCATCGTTTATCTCGTCGTTACGTTGGCGTATGCGCGCCGGTGTGCTCGCTCCTTGAAAGCCCTCAGCTGCACACGTGCGCTACCGTAGACATGTGATTTAACGCGAGTATCGAGCTATATCGGAGACGACGAGCGTTGCAGCTGGCGTTGTTGGTAACGAACAGAGACGTATTCACAATATGCATTGAAATAGCCGCGATTAGTTAGCAAGTTTGATATTATTGAAGCAGCAACGTCGGGACAATTTAGCAGCTGTTGCGACGCGTCGTTGATAAACGTCCTGGCCACGCGTTCTGGAGAAAAAGAGAGTAGTGCGGCGAGAAAATGGCTTTTCCACGCAGACGCGTTTGGAGTTACGCGCTTTACGGTGGCGCACGAAGGAATATTCTTTTTTTTTCGTTTAATTGCAAGCGCACGAGCTTGTACAGCAACTTGTACTCTCCGAGGTTAGCAGAGCAGCGACCACTGTGAGAACAGTCAGTCAGTGGGACAAACGGGTATTTTTGTAGTAGCGGACAGCGAAGACGAACATCGTCGAGGAAAGCTAGAACCGTTTCGCGAGCGTCTTCTTCTAACGCGTCTGCCGGATTTCGTAAATCGCGCTGCGCTGTTTTCGCGCTGCACTTGCGACAAAGTAGAATAAAGTTTGTCTTCGACCGTTTCACGGCTCGAGGAAGAAAAGAGCGAAAGAAGACGCCTCTTCCTCCCTCCGTTGAAAATAATGGTCCGCCTTCTCGTTTCCTAAAGATGTTTCGTAACCTGTACCAATGTTACGGATGGACTGCGAACTTTCGCGCGTCTTTATATCTTTATGAATGGAACTGAAGAAATGGACACGTCCGTTTCGTCCACCGGATATTAGAGCGTGTATCTTACTTTGGATATTTTGTATACTTTTGGATACACGCGGTATCGAAAATAATAAATGCACAGAAGTCCGCAGTCTGCTAATAAATAATCGTCCGCTCTTTCGTTACTGGTAAATGATTTTAATTGTGAACCGCGAAGTGGACGAAAATCGAGGTTGTCTCGTTGCACGCGTAGTTCTACTCTGTAAAAAAGAAAAAACACGAGTAAGTCAAGGTAGATGTCGTCGCACCTTAATCTCTTTCTACCGGAGCATGTCGTGTACGCGGGCGTATGGCAAACACTTGCTGTCTCACGGAACAAATCTTTCGTGTTGCGACGTCGTGAATGTTGTATATCGATAGGTGAGCGTGTTTGTACGTGTATGCGCCCACACGAGCGTGGGTACCTTGCGAATCGCGAATATGGTTCACAGAGACGAGTACGATCCTTTGTATAAATTTGTCAGGTTCTGTTTCCACTCAAGATATCTCACGAGTTTTCGGTCTGTTTCTCTCTCTCTCTCTTTTTCTTTTTTATTTTTATCGAGACGGATCATTGGTTTCGTCGAGAACTTTAATCTGTCCGCTCTTTTGCTCCGTCGTCGGTATTTTCTCTCAAACCATCGTTCGTTTGTCGCAGCAAAGACGTGGCTGGAAATGCGCTCAAAATTTGGAGCTTTTCAGTTGTTGGTACAAAAAAAAGAAAAAAAAGAAAAAATAATCGTTCCTTGAACTTTCCATTGGCACAGTTCTATAAGCGAACTCGGACGATTCACTTTCGCGCGAGAGCACTTGCCTCGTTATCGCGTCGTCACGAAACTATAATAATTCCACGCGTGCCAACTCGTTTTCCCGCTTCCAAGTCGTGATTTTTTGGTCATGTTATTGTTACACCAAACGAACGGTATGTCGTTGCGTTTAATGGAGAAACGTTAAAGAGTGGGATAACAATTATTTTGGAAATTCTTGATCAATTTCTCGCGATCGTCGAAACCCAATTTCGATGCTATCGAGCTGTTCAGAAAATTCGTAGCAAATTACGGGGAAATTCGCAGGAGACTCGCCGATTACGTCTATATAAGAAGTATTCTGTTAAACGCGTCACTATCGACAACGATAAATTGAAAAAAAAAATAAGGTGCTCCTTTAAAACTCTGTTTCCAACTAATGATTTACGATGATTATCGAACGTTATCCGTAATTTATTATCTCTTCGTTGGTTGCCGGGAAAAAGCAGCGAGTCTATCAACGATATGCGCTATCAGTATCTGTACTATCTAGCGATTTATCGATTTGGGGGCCTATCTCGATACATTTTCAAAAGCAATCTTCTCGATAGCGAAGCTTCGTTTAAACAATTTTTATTCCCTGTTATCGTTTTACTCTCTACAGAGGATTATATCCCTTGATATTTTACGGCACGCTCTCTATAGAATTATCATTTCATGGAGTAACGCGATCATCAGTTCCTTCAAAGATCTCTCACGAGATTTCAGTTACCAAACTTTTGCGCAAGCATGCAAAGTCGGGTGCTTATCGTGTGCTAAGAACGACTGTAGTCGTTAAATGTCATTTACTCGCTATACAGGGTGTCCTAGGCGAAGGAGGCCACTTAAATGCATCCTTGGTTTTTTCCTTTTTTTCAATGTCATGAAAAATGTTTGCAGCACGACTTAAACGATTTCCAAAGGAGAATATCGCGGGAGAAATGGTTTGTTCGTTCTTTTGTCTTGGCTTCTTTCAAGGAGAAATCGCCTCTCGAGAAAGTTTTTTTCAAACAAAACTATACTACCCAAACAGTTAAAAAAATCCGATTATTCAAATACTTACTTCTTAATAATTATTTATATAGTAATTCGAGGTAAAAATAAGGTATAGACTTGTAGCTCAACCGTTGCATTTAAATGGTTAAATATCTTGTTGTTTGGTTTGTAGGAAATAACATTTCTCACAATGTTAATGTCAATACTTACCAAAAAATGCTACGAATTTTATGACGAGCCCGATTCAATTTGTATAAAAATAGTATTTTAGTAAACTAACACTCGTACGCGTATATATCATACGTTTAGGAATTAAAAGTTTGATACAAGATACGCAGTTTTGTACAAATATTCGTTGTACGAAGATTGGCCTATTGACAGACACGCGCGCAGAGATATATTTTTATTTACGATCAGAAATCACGTTGTGTATTCAAAATTTGCAACAAGAAACAAGTATTTTCTGAAGTTGTCGTATTTTTACAAACACGCTTGATTAATCGCACGCCTAAAGATTATTTATAACGCGCAATAATTTAATTGCGACAACGAAATTGTTTTGCACCGCAATTAACTCTGGATGTGCTTTGAATACATCCGCGAAATATTATAGCGATACAAACAGAATTGCCTCCATCTTAAATGATTTTCCCTTTTTTAATTTTCAATTTGAGACGATTTATGGTTACGTTAATATCCGTGTATAGTAATGCTGTTTAATCTCGTACTACAAGGCTGTTAACGTGAAACAAGATCGTCAACAGGTTTGCATAAATACGAGATATTCCATTGTACGTAATTTGTGAAAATATCGACAAAGTCGCTAATGAATCTAGGGAATATACATGCTGCAGGTCAAGATAGAAAATTCAAAATAGATGTTTCCTTCTGAGAATGTTTCCAGGATTCGAGGGTAATTTCCTTCGCCGCAACTATATTCTTTGGGTTGTTAATGTCGCGGAGAACAGCTTATATTACAGTTGCGCTAGTTAAATTACACGGCAATTTAATTACTTCGTGTATAGTAATCGCATCGTGCTCGAATTACGCAACGCAAACTTGTCATTTAATTCGATTACAAATTACTTTAATCGCGAGCGTAATCGGATTACTTTGCAATTATAATTCGCGAAACGATTCGCTTGTTTCAACGCTTGAACCTTGCTGTTCTTAGCTGCAAATAATTGATAATTAAGTTAGCGGTGAATGTAATAATTAACGAACGTCGAATAATAATTACGAGAGAACTTTGATTGTTTAATAATAACGACATTTCTGTTGAAAATAATGTACAGTGCGTTAATTGTGTACAAGATACACAATTTTTTAGCTATGTCAATATAAGGGCTTGTACGAATGATACTAAGAATAATGTGTCTTTGAATTACCGAATTGTAAATATACGTATGTACTGCGAGGTAATGTTGGGCATCATTGAAGAACAAACTCCACGTTGGAATGATCTTTATTTGAACAAGAAATTTCGTTCTCATTCGCAACCGGAATATTATTTCAATTTGTTATTTATTATTTACTAGGTAAATGAAATTTTGCCCAGCACCGTATACGAGGCAGAATGTTTAGCACGTAACGAGAAATGACTGACGAATGATCTCTCCTGTAAAGAAACTGTTTGCTAGCGTTATGCTATTTTATCGCGTAAGACGTAAAATTTTATAGCTATGAGTAATAACGATATTGTTTCACGTATATCGAATTTTTTCTACAATTTAAATACTATAAACTTACGTATGTACGTATGTATATTGTTAGCAAATAAGGTGATGCATACAAGTAAACAGCGTTGAGCTCCTAACAGTATTTGTGTATGTAACTGGTAATTAATCTAAGGGGTAAATATAAGGCGTAAGTAACGGAAAATGAATTCCAACTCGAAGCTTGTAATAATGTTTTACATTTTAACCGTGAAGGGAAGATTGCTGAGAGGAAAACTGAATTTATGTAATTTATACATAATTTGGTCGAATAGTTGTTTCGAGATGTATCTTCTCAAGGCCTGCCCATAGACGTTGAAACACGTTGCGAGTCCTTAGATTTCATAAAACCTGCTGCATCGGTCTCGATTCGCCTCTGCATTACCGACTCCTCTCGAGACACCAACGTCGAAACGCGCGTTTCAAAGTGTTCGATTATATCCCAATCGCGGCATCTTTTATCAACGATAGGAGATACGTTGGTTAAACCGAGAGAAACGGGTCTTCCAATCCCGCGTTGCTGAAAGAACTAAAAACGAACGAACCGCGTGACCATGGAAATTATTTGCGTACGCATGATTTTGCTTTCCGATCGCATCGAGATTCGCCCGAGGATCGACGAACGAAATACAACGAGAGTCTAGCCTAAAATTACGTTCGGTATCGGTACCGCCCTCTGTACGTTGAAATTTGCATTCCAAATAGGGCCTAGCTCACCAACCAACACGAGATTGTGATTCCTGCGCCGATACAAGTTGCTGTCCGAGGTTGATTCGCCGATACCAAACTACATGAATCGTAACGCGTAATCGCGAGACCCGAGTGTCGATGCATGCGCCGCAGCGTGGTTCAACGTGTATAGAGGCCTTTAGCGATAAGGACACGAGCGCAGATAACGGTCTATGATACGACCAGACTATTACTAATAAATAATAAACGTCGATCGATGAAAAATCTTGTCGGAGCATGTACAATAACGGCCTTCTTCGCGATTAAGTTCATTATTTAAAACTACTGTGTCTAGCGAATAAACACGATTGTAACGCGATGTACACCACTCGTATACGGGAACAGAGCATAAATATAACTCGTATGTGTGATTCGGCCGACACCTTGTTTCATACCCCTTTTGTTCTTCTTTCTCCAATTGCTCTTTTACGATAACCATCTTGACTACGAAAGCAGCTACGATTATTCAGCAAATATAATCCAAGCAAACAAACCCGAGTGCATGTACAGGGTGTAACAAAACACGCGGAGCCCGCTTCGAGGTGCCGTGATATTACACAGAAAAACAACGGATATAATGTTTCGTCTGCCTTCGTCAGACGTCTTACCGCCAGAATCGATACGCGATAGTCCTTTCGTTAATTTGAAAGAACTTCTTCGTTCTGCCTGTTGCTCAACGAATAAGCGAACCGAGGCCGATGAACTGCTCGTTCAATTGTCGAAACAGCAACGGTTCCCGGTGTTTCGCGAGTTTGTTGAACAGCTTGCTGCAGTTAACGTACGTTGGATCGAGTTAAGACGAAGACGGATAGAGCACATGTTTGCACGAACGTTCTTCATTGCTCTGTCTAGCTGTACAATCAGTTCCCGATGTTCTGCGACACCCTGTATAGGGAAGCATTGTTGAAGCAATCGCCGCCTGGCGACTCCTCTTCACGCAACGTGAATATTTGATCGGAATACGACTGCTAATTATATCCTGGAAATGAAATGTAATTTGCTGACACTAGGCTCGCTGATAATCTCCCATGATTTATTCTTCTTCTTGTTCGCGAGATACACGTATATTGTACCATACATGTACACCATACGTGAAACGTGAAACATGGATTTTTGTGGCAGATAAACGTTCGAGGAAAATATAATCGCAATTTGCAGAAGTAGCGCTTGGACAACTCTATTGGTTTAATGTTTTCTGTGAAAGTGATGTTATCGAGAAGTTTGTCGTATTAACTAACGTCGTTCACGTTTCCTCGTTATGCCTACAGTCGAAGAAGAAATTTCAAAGTTGCAATCTCCTAGCCAGCCTCCAGCTTCTTGGAACAGATCGAATCACCCACGAAGACTACAGACACACTGTACATGGAATCTACGCGACAAATTCGACCAACAAATTCGACCATACACCTATACACCTATCGGAGACACGGAATAAAATCTGTGCTCTTTGTCGGAACGCGTACACGAAGATGAACACGAGGAAAGTAACTGTCCGATTATCCGACAATTCGCTTAGCCTTGCCCCCCAATTAGCACGGACGACTGAGGTTCTATCGGACTTTGATTTGCCAGATCCGACGCGCCAGCCTGCCGATAACAGTATCGATGCGAGCCTGTTACAAGTATCGTTGGATCGAATCACGTTATTCGCGGGGTTTCGTTGAACAGAGTATGAAACGGAGACGCAGGATGCACCGTAAACGATATAATACATGGCGCGGTGAATCTATCGACGATGTCCAAGGCTACAAAGGGAAGGATATTAAAGTGGGTCGGAATTACGAGACAAGGTCCACATACGCGCCCCTTTTCATTCCGAGCAAATGCAAGCGGCCTGACAATGGAAAAAATTCTGTTTACACAGCCTGTCAGCTTGTCGTTTGTTCGCCTATGTATACGGAATACTACTGACATGAAAGGGAAACCGAAGCACCGAGTCTCTACGTCGCGATGAATAAACATCGTTAGAACCTGTACGAAACTATAAACGATTTTGATTTGTTTTTGTTTCGTTGTGTTTTTCCTCTCTTCGCGCGATATTCGCTATTATTTACCGGTATTTACTTTATACCAGCATTATGTGTACGTACGTTATTATAGATATTTTCTAGTATTTACTATTGCAGAACGAAACGTAATCGCAGCCTAAATTTAATCGCAGCGTTTTGCGGATATTTGGGGGATAAACTAGGGCTGAGCGGCGATCGTGTGCGTGGAAAAGAAATACTCGAAATGTTGATCTCGACGATATGTTTCAAGGCCATCGAAATTCTCCCTATCCCCCGCATAATTACCAAGAATTATCACGACATGCATGATTAATACGAGAATATGTCCGAGTATGTGATCGATGGTAAGCGACGATTTTGCGGATAATCCCAACCTCTATCGACATTAATATCAACTTAATAAGCACGCGTCCTTCTCCTAATTCGTTGTTTTCGCTTCTGATTAACGACGAAGGGATCGATTCATTCTTCCATCGTTTTCAATTAAGAAATATCAAATCAGATCTCGATCTCATTGATTTGGACTTACTTCTGATTTAAAAAACAAACTTATGTATATATAAATATTCGAATATATGTAACCGTACATTACGCACACTTACGCACATTTATACGTATTCTTTTTGGTTGCACCAAACCACCACTAACTCGGGTCATTAGCAAATCACGTAACTCACGCAACAATGATTACGCAAGGCTACAAGAGTTAGAGTACGTATCGTGTGTTCAATTAAACGAGAAATATTGGTTCCAGAGGGGTTGGTTCCAAAGCATGACTTGGCAATTCGAGTCGCTTGTTTACGGTTTTCCTCGATCTTGCTCACTTTATTATTCACATTGTATTCGCTGCGCATCGGCTGGTTTTCTTTTCGTTGCAACAACTGAACACGCGTAGAAGCTCGCACGTCCGACCATCGGTCCGGTTAAGACCGCTTGTGAAGTACATAGAGGTAAAAATTAATCGGTGCTTTCGTAAGCAGCGTGTAACGTAATTCGCGTATACGTAAGCGTGCAACATCGAGGAAAATTTCAAAGTTTAGCGCGGAAATACACTGTACCTTTAATATACCGTATACGTATACACGTATTCCCGTCAGATCATCTTCAAATAAATATCATTTTGTCACGAAGCGACTTCTCCGGATATCCGTCGAGCTTTCCTATTTTTACGTTAACGCGAAAGGTTTACGTTCGGTTAAACGAAGAATGATTCATCAGAAGGCAAACGTATGAACGTTCGCGTTAGATTCAAAGATACATAAAAGAATATGTAAAACAAAATTTAGATAACTTCGAAAGATTAATCACGATCCAACGTTGCTTGCTTCTCGCAAGTTAATTGATGTCCGCTGTTATCAAGATAATTAATGCTTTATTTTCCTCTTTTAATGGAACCTTGCTATCTTCCGTGCGTTGTAGCGAGCACGAAACTAAATTTAGCCGCGCCACGTATTTAACGGAACTTGGTGCTCGCGTTTACTTTTCCTTTAAAAAGCATGAAATATTGTAATTTCTTAACTGAAGTATGGTATAAAAGGAAAGTCGAACAGGTAAAAAGGGGTAAATAGGTAGTCGGTATTTCGGCATCTCAGGTACTCAAAGTCCTGTTCTCTTTTACGGAATTAAAAGCCGTATTCCACGTTTGCCTCGTTAAAGTTGCTCTTCGTTTGAAGGATTAGCGTCGCGTACTGTGCCGATTAGTGACACTTAATAAATGCAGTCGTAGAGAAGTTTATCGCTTTGGATAAATTTCAGCTTCTAAAAAAAAAGGCTTCTCGATATTCTTACCGAAGGATTATTCTTATGGCGATCCGGCGAGCTTTCTTCGCGAGAGATCGACACGCGTTCAAGAGTTAGAAGACATTGGCGCGCGTTGCAACCGGATGGTGCTTTCGCGAGTAAGTTTCCCGTGGTCAATCTGGATCCTCTTGGAGAAAGAGCGTGGTGAATGATGTTCGAACTGCGGCTCGGTGTTCTCAGCGTTCCACGCTTGTTTGACGCGCGTCGTTATCGCCTCTTTAAAATCTTGCTACGATATCGATATCGTTAGGGAATATGTTTTCTTATAAATAGGAATGAGATATTTCTTCGTCGCCGTGTTGACCGAGAAGGGACGTCGTAACGCTTCTCAAGCACAAAGGGTTAGGAAAGCTTTCGTAATAATTCGCATAGACCGGTGACATAAAGTTTTACATAAATACCTGTGACAGGAAAATAGTCTTTCTATGAGAATTATTTATTAGCACGTATGTACTAGAATCGTAGATGACGGAAGGCCGATCAACGATCAGTAGCGAACGTGTTAAACGGCACAACTCTCTCACGCGTTCCTTCGAAACGAAATATGATTGATGAATATAAACTATATACCGGTGAATACAATAACGGATCATTAAAGATTTAAGTAAACAGCACGGAAACGAGAAACGAGGAAAACGTCAGTCGACGTTTCTTTTCAGAATCGAGCTATTAATATGTAATTGTGCCAGCGACTATGAAAGCAACGTTACAAATGAAAATTTGCTCTTTGTCGATAAACGTTACCTAAAGAAAAAAGCGTCGTAGCCAAATATATACGTATATGTATGGGCAATGTATGAATTTTTATAAAACAGCAAAATAGAATTATAAAATTTTCGTACCTGTATACGGATATTGAATTTCATTGAATCGATAAAAGCTCAACAGCGAGGAGAGTAAAATCGATTGATCTCGAGCTTCGCTTTATCAAGTTTGCTTTGTACGGTACGTTGCATATTAAAATATAAAATCTATCGTTATCTCTTCATAAAAAGGCTTTCCTTGATTTGTCAAAGACATGTTCACACTTTGGAATTTGTGTCAGTCGTCGTCCCTCCATTATCTACGATATTAACTTTCGAACAGAGGGATTGCATATCGAACAGAGGGATTGCATATCGAACAGATCGCAGGTGAAACGACGAAATAATGATTGACGATGAGAAACGGGACGAATTGACGATAATCTTGCTTAGAAACATTGAATTGCCAATTAAAGTTATCGGTGCAGCATCTAACGTAATAGCGCTGGAGGGTGGCATTCGCGAGCATAACGACAGAGCTAAGCAAGGGATTTGCATCTACTAAACGCGAAGGTAACAACTACTGCGTGGCTCCTCTTTTTGCTCGCCTGATAGTTGATCGAATGTCGAGTCTCGGATGAAGTGGGGGAGCGAATGACACGACAATTAGCGCGGTAGCGTTGGTTGGAACTGTGTGTGAAAGTTGAAGAGCCACGAGCAGGATCGACCAAAGCGAAGATGTAATTTCTGTTCAAGGAGGAATTTTCCTTAAATCAGGGAAGAAGATTGTGAAATTGAAAGAAAACTCGGAAGTCGAGAGTACTCTCGACACGCCGATTAGCGCAGTAGTAGTGGCGTTGCACTTTTGTTCGAAAGTCGACGAGCCACGTCATCCAAAGTGGAAAGGGTAGTTTCCGTTGGTGGAGGAGGAGAAGGAGGAGGAGGAGGAGGATTCGCGTAATTGACGGAGAAGGTTGCAGCGAAAGAAAATCCGGAAGTTGAGTACCCTCCGAGGGATGAGCGAGCATATCCAGCGCTATTTGCAGCGAGTGTGCGAAACGTCGAGGAGCAGATGATACGCGAATTAGCGCAGCAGTGCAGCGATTCTGTGTGGGAACCGAAGAGCGGCGAGCAGCATCAGGCGAGCCGAGGATGTAATTTCTGTGAAATTTGTACAACTTGAACGAAATACGAAGGAGGTTGAGTACCCGCAACTGGGTAGGATAAGCGAGCATCGGCCACAATTTACGACGAGTGTGTCAAATGTCCGCTCATAGATAGACCTACACAACCAGTAGTGCATATCTGTTATTTCTCTGTCATAGTTTATACACGATCTATATGTATAAACTATGAGATATATAGTTCGTGCCGGCGGCTCGTATATCTTTCAGTTCATTTCCTGACACGTCCTACACAACGAAGGGAGTAACATTTGTCATGTGATACCACCCCGTGTTTCTAATCCTCCCTTTTTAATTTTTCCACAATTTCTCCGTTATAGCTGGCTCAGTTGCAACGATCGTAACCCAATTAGTCGGTTTTTGAAACTCTGCCGCGTCATATTGTACGTAACGTGCTCGTATTCGTCATGTTTCGCTTACTGTGAAGTGTTTGCTCGTATTTAGCTGCGCTTTTTAATCAACTACACCCTCGAACGAGTCCTGTACTCGTAAACCCCCGGTTTCTCTCGCGCATATGAATATGTTTCGTGGTGGTAGAGTGTTCGCTATGGTAATCGCGATGGCTCGTTAATATCGTACGCGTTGGAATTGCAGTTGGTGCGTGCGGATCGGTGGCATACGTATTGCGTGAGATGTATGTTTTTTGACGAAATGCTATGAATAACATGTCGAATTACGATAATACAGGAAAAAAGGTAAACGGGATGCGGCCGCTGAATTTGCCATCCGTGAAATACCAGAACGCCTTGTTGATCAATGTTAGGTAAGTATTTGCAACTTTGTGTATTTAGTGGACGTCGACTTTACTCGTTGGTTGATTCGCGTCGATCAAATACAATATTATCAGGTGTAATTTTTAAACATTGTCAGACACAGAATTCTTAAATATAACGCGAAGGGAAAATTTTTTTTGACCTTGGATTATGAAACAATATCGCGTTGGAAATTTACGTTCCCTTTTGCCTGTGTTTAAAGCGATCGCGTTAACAATAATAACGTATTCTCTTGGAATACAGTATGTTGTATTTAATGCAATAACTGTAATAATAATGCTAACGTAACCCGTCGATATATCGTTACAATAGATTATTACACGTAATATTTATACGAAATATAATACAACGATATAAATAATTTTATTTGCCTGATATGATATTAGAAAATGTATATATCGTCAAAGAATTTCCAACCCGAACGTTTTCATCCAATTTTTCCGCAGTTTTATCCCCCTTTCTCGCTCTCTAAGAAAACTTGGAGCCACTATATAATATTCCTGTAGATTTCTAGATCCATTTAATCTGTTATTTCATTTTGTTTAATTCGTTATCACAAGTTTTTACCGACACGTAGGGAAACGCACTCGCTTCTCATAAAATGTATTTCTACCTTTGCTTTGGAATCCATTTCACACGTACGTTGCGAGTACGCTATAACGATACAAGCGTGTCTTATAGATTGTCGGACGTTGATACAACTTAAGTGGTTTTAATGACGCCAAAGTAAACAAATGACGCTAAAAAAATGCCAATTCCCCGCCCATTTTTCATTACGTATTCTCGTAGCTAACGTTCAGACGTTTTCAGAATGCATCCATATCGTAGCAATGTAGAATTTAATTTAGAAAAGGAATTATAGTGTGCCGCTCGTTCTGACGATATCGGGAGAACGTTGAAAAGAGTGTCGCAAAGAGGTTTGAAAAGAACGTCAAGAGGGACGTAGAACGAATATTAAAAAGGATTTGAACAATACGAGTCCCGCTTCCCTACACCAGGACGAGCAAGAGAGGAGAATAAATCGCTTCTTTGTCAGGGATTTTTACAATTGCCAACACTCGCGTTAGCCCCATTGAGGCGAACAAACTTTCCAATGGTTGTTCAACCGGACGATTATCGAGTTTCCTAGAACTGTCTATAAGACACCCTCCACCTATTCTTTGACGTACGATAAAGCTCGGAAATAACGAGTTTATCTTCTGTTCACCATGCGATCCTTCGGCGTGCACACCGTCGATCGCGACGCCTCACGCAGAAGGTTCTTATCATTTGTATCGTGATCGTCAACACGGTGAAACATTCCACGCGAATCTATCATGCTTCGATTAATTTCGCTTTTCTAAAATAAGTCATCCGTTTACGTGGACGTAATATTTGTGTTCGCCTGTTGTGTCAAGTGGTGTTGGATCGCCTCGAGTGAATGTGAAATTTACGATTTAATATCGCAACTATCTATTTCCAATATTACAATATCGTTATCATCGTGCTAGACTTTGGCCCGTTACAAGCTTAGATAGCGGGTCGTGGGTTGCAGATATAAGTAAGAAAGTAATAATATCGCGAAGGTATACGAGTAGATGTGCAAACGATATAAATAATATAAGTTGCATTTTCCAAGTAATATTTCTTTCCTACAGTATTGGTTTGCGTTATCTCTTTGCGTCTTATTCTCCTATCCTTGTTACTAATTCTAGTAGCGCGGTCGTTTTACATCCCCTTCGGTGTTCGCTTTCAGAAATTGCCCGCCGTTTCTGCTTGTACGCGCGTGGTTGTCCGAAGAGTTTTATTCGTTCTGCAAGGAAATAATAGACGCACGACATTTTTTGTTTTTTATCGTTTCATCGAATTACGTACGATCCGTTTCGCAGCAGCAGAAGAAAATCCTTAGAAAATCCTTACAATGCGAAAGAAACTTTTACGTCAGTCTCGCTCGTGATAGGCTTGTTCTCTTCGATTTAATCGCAAGCTCCGCTTCCACATATTCAGCTTCTATAGCTCTTTGCGATTGGGCTTGTTAATATCGAAACTATCTACATACATGGCGGACGAAAGGCAGCGTGTAGAGTTGGCACTCGTGTATACGAGTACACGTAAATTTTGTATGAAACTATTTTTGCGTACCGGACGCTGTTTCATCGTAGGATATACAGTTTTGTTACTCATCGGTTTATGCGCTAAACGTTCAGGGTATAACGATAAAATGTGCGAGAGTGTGGCAGCTTCTCAAAGAACTTTGCTCGCCGTTTGTTCGATACGATGTTTTGCCAATACTGTGTTTATTAATACCTGCGACGTATTGCAGTCTCGATTAATTCTAAAAATTGTACCCTTTCACCGATTTGATTCGACGGAACGTTCATCCATGATCTTTCCCGACAACGTTTGAAACGGAGATACAAGCGAGCATGATCGCTAGAATCACCCCGTGTGGTCGATGCTGTGTCTGTTATTAACGCGAGTAACGACATTTTCAGATCGCCCAAGAGTAGCTCGCAGTTTGGCAAATTCGACAATCTGAAGACGGAGATAGACACTATCGGAAGTAAATTTTAAAGATCGCTCGTATAACAGAAAACCTATAACGGTGCGCGAGTCGAACGAATCTCGAATTGAACGTGCAAAATGAATTTTCAGTGTCGGAGCCGGTAGCACCTTCCGTCAGCGCCTTCGACCCAAAGACTGACAGCTTACACGCGTCTATGAGGCCGATCATCATGTTGGCGCAATGCTTCTCCTTGTTTCCCGTGTCCGGCGTTAACACCTCCGATGCATCGTACCTCAGGTAATTTCTTTCCCATCGATAAGCTGTTAGAAACTCCGCGCGTCCTCTACGATCGTGCCCATTGCGCCTCTAACTCACGAGACAGCCGGCTAGACGAAAATTGGGTCCCTTTTGAGATCATCGACGCGGATTCGCTGGCGCTGGACTCGATGATCGACTTGATGACGACTTTGACAGCTGACCGACGACGATACCGACCGGTATTAATAACGATCGAGACGTATACTCTCTGCGTGAACGAAGCTAGAACGCAGACCGATACAGAGCGCTCTAAGCCAAACTGGTGCTTTGCTCTCGAGCTTGCCGTAGACAAGCGGTTGGACTCCGTGTCGGTCATCGTCGTCGATTGTCGTCGATTGAAGCTGTGCAACCACTTCTTCGTAAAGGTGGTTGAATACAGTAGTAAAAATAAAACTACAGAAAAGTGCAGAGTTATCCGATAGCCTGTTACAGGCAGCGTCGTTGCGTTCTTATTTCTAGTCTCGTACGCTGTAATTATATTCTCTCACGTTGAGCTCTCGAGCGTCGATCTCTTGAAATCAATAATCCTGGTCAATGAAATCTGAAATGAACCGATGAAGCGAAATGGGCTGACGCGTGTCAGATAGTTTCAACAAAATTGAAATCATTTTTATTCGAAGATCGCTTACCGATCAAATATTTGGCACAATTTGCATGCGTAATGTTACGTACGAAAAGTACAAATAGATAAAACATCAAGTACGATTATTAACGCGATTATTCTTACGTCTAGGTTCACTTGGCGCAGCCCGAAATTTGTATATTGCGCGATGTCGATTTTTGGTTCGTCGATGATGACGATTTTTAACATTTTGAGAATAATCACGACCGGAATAAATTCTACGAAAATGAGTAAGATTTTTGAAGATATTTTACATTCGCGTAAAAACAACCCTATAGCAATCACGCTAGTAATTGGAAGGAAGTATAACGTGCTTTATTTAAGTTTTACTTCGCGAGTGTTTTATTGCTGCAACCAAATCATTGCTAAAGGGTTGGTTTATCTTGTTAACTCTCCTATTGCGTTCGTAAAAGTTGACGCGAGTCGCGTAAAAAAAATACTTGTGTCCCTCCGACTCTTTCAACTGAAAATTTCCCTCAAATATAAAAATTTGGAATTGTTTCGCGAAAATTTGATAGAAAGAGATTACGTCGGTTTAATAACTCGATTGGTTCGTACGCAAATGACGAGATAAATCTGAACGCAATAGGTGGATTAAATCGATTGATCGTTATTTACACATTTTTATATCGTAATTGTTACACCGTTGATCATTGCGATACAAGTAATATATTTTATTCTTTGCTCACGCAAGCCACCTTCGTATTCAATGGGACGAATTTGATCGCGTCGTTGCTGTTCCTAAAGCTGTCCATCCAGTGGCCTTGTTTGATGGTAACTTGGGAGAAACTTGAGAAAGAGCTCTCGCACAAGCATAGAAAAATTTCGAAGATCACCCTGGCCACGAAATTTAGTATCGTCACCATAGTAGTGATGATGTTTGCATTAGGTAAGCGACACTCTCATCCTTGTTTTATTTATTTACTTACTTACTTGTTTACTTATTTATCGCGTAATTCTAACCTGATCCTAGGAGTCACAGTCTGTGCAGTCCTCTGTTCAATCCTCTGTGCAATTCTCTGTGCAATTCTCTGTGCAATCCTCTGTGCAATGCTCTGTGCAATCCTCTGTGCGATCCTCCAACCATTGCTTCAAAGTCCCCAAGTTTCTCTCGCATAAAATATACCTTCCTTTTCCTTCGTTTTCCCAAAATCTGTCGTTCGCCTCGACATTTCTGCGGAACAGAAACTGTTGTCTTCGTCGCACGTTCTTCCTCTGCCATTGAGTATACTTAGGCAGATCGAAACACGTGGTAAGCTTACACCGTTTGTTACACTTTGTTCTGTTATTTATTCCGCTGTACTGTTTTTGATTCCTTGATACTTGCGTATTCCTTTCTTTCACAGTTGTCTTAATCCGCCTTCCTACGTACCCTTCTCATCCGCTGCATTTCTTCGCGACTTTGGTCCCCGATTCTTCGCGTAAATTCTCCTCTTTTTTCCTCTTTGCTGCACCAAGCGTCGTTTCACTCGAACCGAAAGTTCCAGCTCGTCGCTTCTGCGACTGCGATTTTTCTAACGTTCGTTCTGCTTTCTTTCGATGGACGAACTCGTTGTTACAGTTGAACACGGTTTGTCGATAGTCCACGGCTACATCCGAGCTAAAGAATGCGCCGAATTTAAAGCAGAAGAGGATATACTTGGTGTGTATTTCCAGATGCAGTTTCCGCAGGTAACGCCTATTTCTCTTGCTATCAACTTTCTTCCCAACAAATTCATCTTTTCTTTTTTCTTTCCCAAGAGGCAGCGTCGTTGTTATCTTTTATTCCCACAAAAGTTCCATCTATGAAAGCTGCGAAGAGCTTTTAACGATCCTATGATACTCTACAGTATCCATCTTTTTTTTTTTTTGCTTATATTTACCATATTCGGCGTTACATATTATTCACACAACTCGCTTATATTGGACGTACAAACGCGTAATGGAAGTTTTTCATTGAAACTCAAGGTTCATTTTGATAAAAGTACTTGGATCGAGTTGTTCGATCAGCCGAAAGCATCCTAAATAGAAACGTGTGTTTGGCCAGATATTTTCTAGGATACAGTACAGTCTGTGGAAAGGAATATTGGTGGACATCTGTAATATTCTCAGTACCTTCTCGTGGAATTTTGTCGATTTGTTTCTCATTCTTATCAGCATCGCTCTGACAGATCAGTTTCGTCAACTGAACAGTCGTTTGAATTCTGTAAGGGGCAAGGTAAGTGGCCGTAATCAAGTAACTGTTGTTATTTTCCAGATTACAGAATATCGTTTAATAGAAAACTACGCGAGATCGTATATACGTTGTTGACCGGTTGTGTTATGTTGTTAACTGAATTAAATAGCGCAGAAAATATTACAGTCTTTAATAACGAATGTTGGTCCTTAGCATCATTTCATTGTTAAGGCAATGCCCGAATGGTGGTGGGCCGAGGCAAGGAGCGAATATAATCACTTGGCAACGCTAACAAGGCAGCTGGACTCCCATATCTCCGTTATGGTTCTTCTCTCTTTCGCTACCGATCTGTATTTCATCTGCATACAGCTACTATTCTCTTTCACGTATGCACGACAAGACGTTACTTTTCTCTTTTATCATCGCATGCCCGATACGCAATGATATTCTTCCACGGCAACCTGACCTAACTAAATATCGAACGTTTAAAAAGCAGTCCCATGCGAGGCATTATCGAGAAAATCTACTTCGGCTTTTCCTTTGGATTCCTGTTGGCGAGAACGACGGTGGTCTCTCTGTGCGCCGCGACGATTCACGACGAGTCGTTACTCCCGGCCCCGATCTTGTACAGCGTTTCTGGAAGCAGTTTCTCAACGGAAGTAAGCTCCTATCTGTTTCTACAAACGACAGGACGTATTTGGTTTTACGTAGAAACGAACATGAAAATATCGGATCGGTGCGCAAAATTCATGGCCAGTTCGCAGAGAAAAGCTCAGCGTTTTTCTTCGATATTCTTCTTCGCGATGAAACGTAAATTTATCCAAAGTCGCGAGATATCCACGCGGAATAAAAGCATTGCTAATTTTCTCGATGGTTGGTGAAATTTATCGTTAAATCTACAGCTTACAATGCTCGACGAGTCTCTTGCCTTTATTATTACGATTATATTGGCCCGTTTAACGAACTTTCCATATTGTGGGTAAAATAACTTTATCGTTTTCGTAGGTAATGAGATTCCTAGCACAAGTGACAACGGATAACATTTGCTTGACGGGCATGAAATTCTTCTCAGTGACCAGGAGTCTCGTATTAACAGTACGTATAAAAGACATAGCGTAAAATAATAATACAGTCCATGTATCTAACGAGACAGAATCTTGTGAAAACGCCAAATCAATTTCGCTTCGTGTGGATTGTTTCTCGTGCCACGTCCGACGCCAATAATCAGTAGCAAGAATATCGAATATCCAACGCGTGTTTTGTTGACGATAACGGCATTCACGAAACGATTGAAAATGTGTTTCAGGTTGCAGGAACCATAGTGACGTACGAATTGGTGCTGGTGCAGTTCAACACGACGCAGCAAAGTGAAGTGTCGAACAGTACCATGTGCGAGGTGAAGTAACCGCGTTTTCAAACACGGTTTACAAGGAATATCATCTAAATTATCGCCTTTCCGCTTGAACATCTTGCTTTACGATCTTCCATTATAAATATTCCCACATCTTAAATAGAATAGCGCTTTTATTGGTCAAACTGCTGTATATAAGTGCACAGTGTGAAGAACGTCGGACGACGTACGCTCGTCCCACAGATAGGTTGACACAGAAAACGAAATTTTTCTTCCACGAAACAATTTTCTTCCCTGGAAATTGATAAGTAGACCGCGGGTTTTTATGCAAATAAAAATTTCCAAACACGACACGGGCAAATGGAGCTCGAGCAAAGATTTGTTTCGCCTGTTGGAAACTGGAACGAGAATTTTACTCGTACTTTCGTATTTATTATACGCGTTTTCCGAATCTTCCTATCCGAATCTTCGTATATCGCGCAAACGCAGATAAATCTGCGCGTCTGACGATAAATATCGTTTCGAAACGTGGCTATTTCCATCGAGATTGAGAAGAGCGAAGCATTACGAGACGAGACATCGTAACAAGATGTAAAGTCTAGGCTCTGGGCTAGACGATGAAATCAGCATCGGAGTGCTTCTCCTTAAACGGTTTTCGTCAGATTCGGTAGAAAATTTAATCGCTCAAGATCGCTGTAGTATCATACGGTTGTTTATCGATTTATTTTCCCTCTTATTTTCTTTCCTTTCGTTTGCTTCAGGGCTAGATCAGGGCTTTTTAAACCACTGCCAAATACGGGGTCGCGTAACAGAATTACGGGGTCGTGAAAATTTTTGCAGCTGCCGCACACCACTGAGACGAGACACGAGACACGTCAGTCACCTGACGTTGAAGGATCACGAGGAGTTCGCCGAGTTGTTAATCGACACAGGTATAAAACACCGGCTTTAAAAAAGAAAACGTTCGGAGGGACTTTCGCCTGGAATTGGGACAGAATTTCCTGACGGAAGATCGATTAAATCTGAGAAACGTTGAAGGCGCTCTGTTCGAATCGAATGTTCGGCCGAGATTTCATTCTTTATGTAAAAATAAACAGGCACGGATTATATCTCATCTGCGTGGAAACTTGGCCTTGTCCTGATAAGTGGTAGTACGTGGTAAAATTACAAATACAACAAGCAGTTGTTTAAAATTAAGCTTGCTTCGTTTATCATCGATTAATGTTTCGTTTGTGTATTTATTTGACGTACCTTTCTATGTATATAACCGAGACTGCGTCAAATTTTCCCGGGGCAAAATGTGGTGGCAAGTGGAAAAAGTTTAAGAAGCGCTGGGCTAGATGATAATTGAACAATCACAATGTATATACATTGTACATACGATACAACGTTTCTGCTTTGAAAACGGACTTTTGGTCGTTATATAGTTAATGTGTGTTATATATAATTAATAATTTTCCTCGCTAAAGCTAAAAAGTAGGAAACGTCCATTTAATATTTATCAAGTAGTTTCTAATGCGTTTTTCTCGTAGCCTCTCGCAACAGCAAAATCTTTTCTGCACAGAATAATGCTTCGTACGCTGAATGAAACACCAACACCAGAAATAATAAGAGTATGTTCCGAGTAGATAACGAAAGAAGCATTGCTCGATTGTTAATAAAGAGTGTCACGGAATACTGAATAAACTGAATATATTATCTTGTAATATATAACGTCTCGCAAGTATAATTTCAGCACTGTTCAATGATAAGAATCGAAACGGATCCATCCGGAATCGTAGAGATAACTTACAATCGGTTAAACTGGGTAAGTACCAAATTATCACTGGTAGGGAGAACAAATTACAAGTTCTCGTCTTATGGATACGAAGGAAAACCGGACGTTTATATTTCCGTTGGATCGGAGCAACTGAAGGATTAGTTAAAAAATTGCGAATCAAAAATATTACATTAATTTTTGTAATACTAAGTACGCCTCTCTACGATCGTATACGCTAGTACGTAGCATAGTAATGTAAAATTGTGCGTAGCTTTCCGGTGGTAAAAATGTTATCATATAACGTACAATATTGTCTATCGTTATATGAACTATTATTCATTAAGTATTAAAATATACATATGTTGATATTAATGCATAATATTACGCGTATTATAGGAATATGATTTAAGATCTGCCAAAGATATTTGGCAACCACGGGTTTGATCTTTTTAATTTCGTTGAAAGAAAAAGACAGGATCAGTGCAGAAATTGCATTCGTTTTATTTCGATTTATCTCAGGTTCTGTTACTCGAAAACTTTTGTTTCCCGATTGGTTGACGTGACCAGGGGCTCTATTGTATTATATTACATTTATATTATATTATTGTATAATTAATATATTAATATATTATTAATATATTATTAATAAATAGTAAATATATTATAATATATATTATTATATTAATCATATATTAATATATTATTGTATAATGAATATATAATTGAAAAACTGAACTTACTTGTCGATGAATATCACAACGTTTTTCACGAGAATGGTCCAAATCATAAAAACATAGTTTTGCGTCTAAAATTTACCACGTGTAGATATGTACATATGTACGTATGTATTATAAGTAGTATAATTTCCTCCTTGCTTCAGCATATACTTTCCAACTTCACTTATCAATCTGTTGTCTGAATCATTCTTTAACGCATTCGCTGCTATCAACGATTAAAAAAAAGTAGCTAGCCTGCATTTCGAATTATACACGATGTATCGCGTCTCCTCCTTCGTCAGAAGTACAGTGAAGGACGAAAGAAAGCTTCAAACTCATCCCTGTGTATAATAACTACGCTACATTATTACTAGCTCCGTGTACAAAAATATTTTGCACCAATTTCTTTTTTTACCACGTTCACAACAGTCACGTGCATTCTTATTATTAACTATCTCTCGATTACTGTTATGTATAATAATTAATAACTTCATTTATGAATGTTGAACATTGTTTCCCTCGGTCAACATACAAGCGTAATTAATATAAATGCTCCTTTCTTTCGGCAGGATTCTTCTTCGTTGTTATAATTCGTCTCGTTGGAACACACTAGCACACTATAATCTCGGCCATTCGTTAAACTTACGTACGGGGAGAAGGCTTCGATTGTCTCTCTTTCTCTCTCTCTCTCTCTCTCTCTCTCTCTCTCTCTCTTTCTCTGTACCCGATATCGGTAAGAGATATCGGTGCAACAAATCTTACATTTGGTATTACTTGGGAGCAAAAAAAAAAAAAAATGAAATAATTGCAACGGAAGAGTGACCAATGTTTGATATTTTGTTAGCTTCGTAATTTTTACATTAATAGTAAGAGCAAACGTAACGAAGTAACGATGTAACTGCTTAAATATTGCTTCAAAATTCAACGTTGAAATTGTTATTCTCGAAATGTGCCGGTGTATGTAGTTGTAACACACACATTTTATTGTTAATAGAAAAATAAAGAAGAGGATGAAAAGAACGTGAGAAATTGTGTTTAATATTAACATCTGTCGTTACATCGACAACGTCTCGCCAACTCAATTGTCCTAATTAAAAGAGAAATGAACTAAACTGGTCGAATAAGTACCACCGTGACGTTTAAATAAAGGAATTATATATTTCTGTATGTACAAATAACAAGAGATGTCGTCAGAAATAGGCTAAAACATTAATTGCATACGTAATAACAACAATATTATCAAAAATATAATTATGAACAGATCGATGGTAGCGTAAAATAGACTGCCGCTGTATTTTGCTTCATTTACCATCAACAAATTGCAACAGTACAACTTCGTATGTTATGATTGCTCCGGCCACCTGTAGACCAATATATTTTCTGTCAATAAATTATACCATAGATTTTGGCGATTATATTCGGATGTACGTGGATACTGATTTTTACCGCAAGCATAAAATTTCTCGTGATCGAAAAGAAACGTAATCCGGTTAATGCTACCTCGTCTGTCGCCAGTTGATACTGCAATCTCTGCGCCTTTGAACAGACACGTACATTTTCAATTCATTGCGAATAGCGTACACTTTCAGGATAAAAGAAAAGAAATGGTCCAAAAGCTACAATGTATGTATGGGGATGAAGAGGTAAATAAATAAATAAAAAATGAATAAATAAGTATATATATATATATATATATATATATATATAATATATATATATAATATATATATATATATAATATCGATCACCAAGAATACATTGATGCACTTGTTAAAGATAATTACCTCAATGCCATAACTGGATGTGGGACAATTGTACAGATAAGGTAGGGCCTCTTTACTTTGATCGTGTATCCTAGCAGTGAGTAAGGTGACAGCGCAGGTGCGAATAATAAGGAAGCCGAAAGAGCCGAAGAAGTAAACTGCGCTCAGTGGGCTGTTCTTGTCTGCTATGCTTTTAACAAAAATAGAATAGGAACCTTGGTGAACGCGTTAATTGAGAACGTTACGTAATCAACTTCGTCTCTATACTTTTCATTAAGCTACGTGCGAGAACAGAGACTGCTGTAATTAATTGCACAGTAAATTCGTTAAAATTTAACTGAGAACATTTTTGCAACAGACCAGTGAAATGAGAAATGTCGATCTAAGCCATCGCGTCGCGACATCAATGAATCCAGAAGAATTCGTCGAGTTATTAATCGACACAGGGTATAAAACGCCAGCCGTTCGAATACATTTTTGCTTGGAATCGGAACGGAATTTCCAACAATTTCTAAAATGCATTTTACGCTGCGCGTCTGTTGCAAAAAACGAGAAATAATTGAAATTCCCACGATAACTGAAGTCACGCGAAAATTTTCCCACGAGAAACCGAGAAACGCTGCGCTCCGACGCCGTTCTGTTCATTACGATATTCCCTATTTTGCCAACCGAGCTGACGCATTATCGATCGTTCACTCTGACTTCGCTGATGCACATTCGTCATGTTTATTTTACCGATCTGGCAATCAGCTAAATCGGGAGATTACCAGCAATCAAAACTTGCAACTTCGTTAATATTTTACGAAGCCGAGCACTTTGATGTCAACAGAGCATGACTATGTACACGTACTGCCAATTACCACCGTCTCGTCTAAATGAACACGTATCGGCCTACTCTTTTATCAGCGCACGTTACATTCATTTCTCTCTAATACGGAATGCCTCGCCCAATTGGGGCGAGTCACAACGCCAAAGCGGCTGAATCCTTGAAAACGGATGTCATTAGGCGAAATGAAAATGCTTTCGAATAATTATGCGAGTCCATCCAACAACCGTGATATGACAGGTAGGGCATTTCTAAAGGCGAGGCACTGAAATAATTACGTTTGAAAAATTTGAGAGATTAATTCCATTTCCAGAGCTTATACTATAGTATCGGGACTGGGAAATTTTGAAGGAGCAACGCTTGTTGTCTTCTTGTCGGAACCGGCAGATATCGAAGGAAATTGAAATTGTCGTTCGTTTAGACGTTTTCAGTTGTAATTTCTCTTTGCAAACAATGTGTACCTTCTAAATCGAGTATACGTACGATAGTCCGTTTAATAGCTGAAGACAGATGAAGTAGAGGTTGTTTGCGAAGGATAAAAGGATTATAGGAGAGACGTGCTCATCCACCTTCTTAACAACGCAACTCAAAATCGCATAGTGTTCGCGAAGTTCGCGCCAGTAGAATATCGGCCGATATTTTGTCACCGTCACTGCCAATTTTTTGTTCAAAGATTTGTACCTTTCAGCCAAAGCAGTAGCAACCTGGACAATTATAGAAACAGAGAATTAATCCTATTGAAACATCGTACACGTTGCTAACTTAGCTTTATCGTGTATACGTATAATAAGAAAGTAATTTGAACCTTCGTCTGAATTATTTTGAAAAAATTACGAACGAATTATTAGGGAAAATTGGAGTCGCAGGCAAGTTAACTTTTTCCAAAATATTCGATAAATCTTGACCTTTTTCTAGTCTCTTGTTATGCCAAAAGCGACAGAAAAGCCTAGAAAATCAAAGCTCGGCGCGCTTTTCTTTTCAAAAAGATTTTGTTCGAGCTAGCGCAGCTCGTACAATTTTAAGTATTTTCGCTTGAAAGAGATACATTCTACGCTCCAAGTAATAGTAACCGTGCATACAAAGAATCAGTGCGGATCAGTCTTCCGATTGCCTTAAAGAAAATTCCAAAGAAATCCCAAAAAGTGACACTCTACGCGAGAATACTGTGTTGGGTGGAGAAAGGCCGGAGAAGAACTAATAAAAACCACGATCGAAACCAGACGAACCACAAATATGCGATATCGTATGACGCTATGGATTATTCGATTGCTTTTACTTACCAGCATGATAAAAAGATCCGTAAAGTTCCAAGTGAAGGTGGCCAGTTTGCTAACGACGAAAATGTACAATCCGAAGGTAAAGTTGTAATTTACTGGAAACGAACGTGATGCTGATTAAATACGTCATTGCCGTCGTAAGATTCGACGTTCGGCTTTTACGTTTAAGCAGTACAATCTCACATGTGTCGAAGATGAACGAATGCGAGCGTAGAGTGTACGTCTCCAGGAAGCTGCGAAACGTCGAATTCGACGCGTTCCAGTCGTATCCATCGACGCTGTTGAACATGCTTAGGATGTGCTCGACGAGAGCCAACATCAGTATCACGGAACTCAGGAAGAAAAATTTCCATCGCAGCCGCGTCGGTTCTATTGAATTGCTGTAAATCGTGAAAAGACAAAGGAACTGCGGTAAAAGAATAAATCGTGGAAGTTCGTTCGTGTCTGAGAGAAACAAGTTTGACGATTCATCGAGCAACCCGAACACGTTCGAACCTTGCGTTCTCGAGAACGAGACCTTGGACAGGAAGATTCTATTCCACGTTTGCCATTTATCTTCGCATATGGCAAGAACTTCCTACCGATTCGTCTCGCTCGTATCTCTGCTCGGTTCTAACTAGCAAAGTTCGCTTATTCTAAACAAATTGTCAATTTCGAATTCGCCGAGAATCTTTCGCTCTACGTCTTGGACTTGTTCCTTTCGCGCAGAGTCGCCGCGTTATTACCGCGTTATTACCGCGTTATTACCGCGTTATTACCGCTAAATGGCTCTAACAAAGCTACAGAGTGAATCAGTGTGTTTTCTAACGACTCCTTCGATCCAGTGCGACTTTCAGCTCAGTATCGAGCGACAAATGGAAAAATGAAGAACATCCAACGACAAGTTGTACGATACACGGAAGTATATTCTGTCGCAAAAAAAAAGCTTGCGGGTAAATATCGGATTATCAGTGAATCTATTGGTATCACGTTTGCACGGTAGAACAAACCAATTGTAGTTTGCCAGTGCAGTGCCGATTAACAGGTATTCAAGCTCGCGTGCACGGCAGATAAGCGGCAAACAACGCGATTAACAAACTCGTGAATCGTGTCAAGCTCGAAACCTGGCAGGAGCGTCGAGATATCGACCTGTCTATGCACCGTTCCATGGCCCTCCATTCTGACTGAAGAGATACCCAGCGTGACGACAGCCAGAAAAACAAGATGCTGCCCAGCAGACTGTTGCCGTAGAACACTGCGCCGACTGTCGCCGAAGCTATGCCACCTGCAACGCGACGTAACATCGCTGGTTTACCTCGTCTCGAATATAATCCTTAATAACTAATAATCCTTGAAGCCAGCTAAATGAGATCGCCCGAGTATCTGCCCTATTTGCGATAATACGTGAGAGCTTCTCGGGATAAAGTTAAGCTATTTGAAGGGGCGCGTTAAAAGAAACGATGGAAAGGATGCTTTCTCGGGCTCGTTCTTGCTCTTAAGAGATTTCTGGATAGTCGATGTCTTTCTCAACGGTACTGAAACGAGTATGCCGTTTACGTTACTCCGGTTACGATCCAGCTCTTGTGGCTGGGTCAGTGCACTGAAACGCTACCGGACCAATGCAAGCTCAGCTTCTTCGAGAAACAAATCATATAACTATTAGACAATACGAAATGCATCTCTAGCGAACGCGTGGCAAGTTGTACGGGATAATCCTGCGAGTTATTTGTACGGAAACTGTTCGACCGATTACACATTCTGATAAATAGAAGACACGAATGTAACAGAGTAATAAACAATGCTTACCACGTGTCTGAATCGTATTGGCGTTGAGAGTTTTCACCATGTGAAGCACCGATACGATCGTCATGAAGAATATCATCGTGGCTATGAAGCCCGAATAGAAAGTGACGAACGAAAATGCCTTGAACTGGAGTTTCGAGGGTGACACGGACCGGACTCCAGCCACTGGAAACAAACCGAAGACTCGGGCTATGCTTAAAACAGGCCCGATTGCGCAATGAAAGCTCTCTATCGTCTGTAAGAGAATAAACTTGTAAATAACGTTTCGTCTGTCTTTCTCGTTCTGTAAAAATGAATCTTCCCTTACAGTGGAACATCCCCAACCAGGAAACTCAGAAAATTATGAAACTTTGGAGATACGTAGAGCATACGTAGGTACGTGTAACGCAATGCTTTTCGCTGTTCAAATTCTCTCTAAGCGTATAAAACTGAAAATTCGGCTGGAAATGAAAAAAAAAAAAGGATCATATAAACGCGCGCTCTAATAATTATCTTTTTCAGGCGAAAAGATGAATTTCACACGAAGAAGCTATTCGCTTCTTCGTGACATTTCTTATAATTCTAGTTTCATAATTCTCGTTACTTTGCGCATGTTCCCTTTCGAGATTAACACGTAAAGTCTCACGTTGAAGTTCGCCGAATAGTTTCGTCCATCTCGAAGTCTTCCAACGGATAGATCGTTTCCTTGATTCGTGCTTAATTCCCCGACGTCGCTGTCGTTGTTTCGATACGTAAAAGAGGACCAAACCCTTAAGCTGGAAGCTTTGCCTCTAAGGGGTACATCGCACAACGCACCTTTCGATTTTAACATCATGCATCGATCCTCCTGCATGTTTCTGCGTGTCGCAATTACATCGTGTAATAGCGATCCTGTCGAAGTAATCGTGCAGTTATCAGATGACGATGCGGTGCTAATAGTAACGATGTAGTGGCAATGTAGTAGCAATGTAATTTAACCAACAGCTCGATAATCTTATCCCGTTTTTATGTTTCTATAATCTTGTCTTGTATTTAAAATAAAGATAAGCGAAAGTTTCGTCATTTTCTGCGTCAAGCTTCTACGATTACTATTTCGATAGATTTGCTCGTATCGAAGACAACGTTTATCGACTCTTGTCCTCTTCCGAGATGGCAAAACACGTAACACCCTGATATATTTAATTTTCAATGTTTTTAACGATAGTTGTCTTTAATCGTGCGAGGACACAGGAGGATCGTTGTGTCGGATTAATCGGTCGATTCGTTAAAAAACGTAGGCCAATTATCGGAGATACCTGGTTTAAATAAAGAACACCAAATAACTCGTGGAATCCTTAAAAATATCGATATTAGCCGCTGCTGTTATTAGATTTAAATCACTTTGATACGTCGTCTGGAAAGCAATGAGCGATATTCTGCTATCAATCTTGACAATAAGAAAAACGGGAAAATATAGCGCTAGTCGTTTAACGAGAGCCATTCTTGACGAGGATAAGAAACAGCTTTGATAAATGTTGCTTTTGTAGAAGCAGTTAATTTTGATTCAACAACGGGTAAGTCAAGACACAAATTGATCGTTTTTGATGCTATCGATACGCCAGCATATTGTGAACCTCGCTTCTAATTGCTTCACTATATATCGTTATCTAAAATAGGTGAAAAATTTTGACAAGGCTCGCTTTTCATAATTATTACCATATTACCAAATAATAACTAATGTACTCCTATTTGCTGCTTTATTGCCCTAATTTCACAGAGATAAGATAGAGGTCTATCGAGTACGTTTAACATATTTCAAATTTACATAGGTCGGTGAAAATGTTTGATAATATGGATGATAAAGAAGCAGTTTGTCTGATATGTCTGGTGCCTTGTTTTTGGTCTTCTGTCTGGTTCATTTCTTAGAAATGGAATTGGAATTTTATTTAGTACATTCGACGTACTTCAAAATTATATAGAGCAATAGAAATGTTAGAGAACGATCGAAGGTAAAGGAAAAATTTACGTATTGATGATGATTGGGATTGAAAGATACGTGGAAAAGGAATGTCTTGATCGACAAAATTGCACAACGTTTGTTAAGAAGTTCGCGCGTTTTATTTCGTTTGCACATTTAAATTTAGACTTATATTCTATCGATTTCTCTTCAACTGGAATATCAGTGTAGTTGCTGTTAAAGTATTTTAACCTTCTTCGAACGTTAAAATTATTGCTTTAGCAAAAAATATACTACGTGACCAATTGCTATTCCTTGCATCCTTAAATATTTTAAATAGACGTACATGTAGAACAGCATATAGAAGCGTGTTAATTTCGCGAATTTTTCATCGTACAAAATGAAACAACTAAAATATTATTTCGCCCACTTTGATAGGTAAATAACATTTTTGCGCGAGTTTGCTTTTTCGGCAGCTACGGGACAATTTTCAAGTTTCCCCTTTAAAGATAAATTAATATACATCTTTTAAAAAGAAACAGAAACGGTGGTAAATGATATTTCATAGTCTACACCTTTAATATCGCATATCATCGAGATCTATACGTGGTAATATTAATTGTGCTAATATTTTACGCTTTATCAGTCCCCGAAAGAACATTTCGCCGTTTCAGGAACACGAGTTAACATCTCGTATTTCCAATCCACGTCGAGCCGCGGTTAACGTTAACGAGACACGCGACAAATTTTGATAGATCGTACGAGAAAGTGGCATCGTTCATAGAACTCGGTGTAGTTCGATTAATTGCCAAGCATCGTGGATATTCTGTGTGGTGACGCACGCCCCGAGACAACCGATCCCAATGATGCATTATATTCCAGGGAAAAAGGTGACCCGGTGTGTTTATCTAGGATGCGGAACAGCGTGTTGACACTGTAAAGTCTTGTTAATTTGCGGCTTTCTATTCTGATGTGTTTCGCCTTTTTCCTTCAAAGCAGGCTATTATAGAAGATAATTGGAATTACGAGACAGAAACGGTGTGTTGGAAATTGAAAGAATTTCTAGACATTTCAGTTACCCGTTGCAAACTTATTAGCGATGATTATTTGCGATAAAGTAGAGAATTATTTAATGCGTTTTCTCTAGAAGAAGAAGAAGAAGAATCGAAGAATTATTTAATACCTTTCCCCTTTCTTTTTAGTTTTACCATTTATCTTTTATGGGAAGATAAAACCGACCTGGCTGACCTCCTTTCGTTCGTGTAAGGAGGTTTGCTCGCGTGCAGGGGTATTTAATTGTCGATAAATAAAGAACGAAGCCGAAAACAAACGTTTTATTCTTGATTTTCGTCTTGTTTCCGCTTCAAGGATCGCCCACTCAAATTTCCTGACACATGTAACCGAACACCCTGCGTGTATCTGTGCGAGAAGCTTCACTTTGTTGTTTACTTTGAACTTTTTCGTGCAAGTACGGATAAGTTGAACATTCATAAAACCTATTTTTACACTTTAGTCGAATTCGCCGAGACTATCGTTCATCTTTGTATAAAACCATTGAACGTATACTATTAAATTAATTATATAATTTTGATCGAAATTTTAAAATTCTAACTATTGTTATACGCGGTCTTCCAGGCTATTGTACTAACTTCTCCCAACGTGTTAGACCGAAAAATGCCACGAAACTAACACAAATACGTTATGCAAATATAGGGATACGATAAGGGACGTTCCCTGGTTAATATAATACACCGTACGGATAGATAACTGATATTTATTATTACACCGATATAATCTAGGTTTATGAATTACTGCTTCGTTTATCAAATAAGTTCAATAGCACGCCGATATTAGATTTACATTGATAAAGATACAGATAAAAATAGACACCTCGAAATACATACGGACCCGCTACACGGTGTCTCAAGAACATACACCATTCAATAACTCGGAATCGCTTCGTTATTTTTAGAAATTACAGAAATACAAAGAAACGTTTCTTTACAAAATTCCTATGCTGCGAAGAGGGTCAACTAAACCAAACCTAACCCAAATCAAAAGTAGAGAAAATCGATGAAATGATACAGCTACACCTCAGGGGGGGGGGGGTAAAGTTCATACGAAGATGTGTCCTGTCCAATTTTATCTTAAAATAACAGCCACTTTTGTGTTTCGATAATCCGCGATTGCTTAGCTCCGTAGAAGCTGCTCGAAATGGCTATCCGCTATCTAAAATCGTGGTTTCGTCTCTGAATATCATGGTCTTCTTTTCTACGACTTGTACGAGGTAAGCTGCCGCCCCGTGTGTCGTTCGGATTGACGATCACAGTGCGCCTCGCTACTTAGGCCGACCTCCTTTCGTTCCTGTAAGGAGGTTTGCTCGCGTCAGGGGTATTTTGGCCGATTTTTAATTGTCAATAACTAAGAATCGTCCACACTATGTACAGTTTCTTTTTTCGTAATAATTATCTACGTTGTTTTATTTGTTCTTAGCCTTTTACGGAAGTATTTTAGTTTTCACTAAAATTGCAATTTAAACGGCAAATTGTAACTACTTTTCACGCGTGACGAGTATACTCGTCAAAAACAGCTAACTGATTAAGAACGTTTAACATCCCGGATAATTTGATTTTTCTCTTCCCATTTCCACCTTGTTACATACGTGTACACACGATTTGTTGACACGGAAGAAAACACAGAGGAATCGATAAGAAGCGTAGATAGTACATTTTCGGATACTTGGCGTTCTAAATGTAGCATTCTCTCTTTACACGCTTAATATCAACACGTCATTTTAATAAACATTTGATCGAGTTACATCTTTGGGGAACATCAAAAGACATTGTGAGCTAGGAAAGGCCAACAACGCCACATGATATAAGACAAAGAAACATTGCAGCAACGCGTGCAGTATACTTGTTATAATGCAAGACTCCTTGTTTCACTCCTTTATTTATGGCCGAGTAACCTCGCGATGGAGGTCATTGAAATTATCTAGATTATCCACTTTGATGTATAATGAAAAGAGTATGGCACACTATTGAGAATGATATAAACGCCCTTAATTGCCTCCAAAAGTACTACTCCGTTTATAAAAGAATTATTATAGTACTAGCTATAGTGTCCGGTACACTGTGCACATAATTTAGCACGGAAATTTCGTAGACAGTACTTTTTCACGTTTCTAGAGATAACCCTGAGTTATCGGGAAGCTCCTCCCTGTTTATGTCGACATACTTCGTAATGTAAAATTTATGATGTGATATATTTTTGTTTCATTGTCAAATACGTGCGTGCGTAATGTAAAATTTATGACTCAAGGTATTTCTATTTTATTATAAAATCCCATAAAGTATCCATTAAAAAAATGCTGCCTAATATTTAACACTTATAGTAGCTTCTGCTTCTAAATAATCAACATGCAATAAAAAATTTCTTCGTTACTCTCCAAAACTGATACTACCTCTGTATCATAAAAAAATGAAACATTAGAGTTCTTACAAAATTGACACAACCATATATTTGTATTCATATGTCTCATATATAGTGAAAATACCCATATGGCAGAAATTGAAATACTTCAACACGTTTAAGAATAATCGACGTGCTGTTTAACATATTTAGGGCATGATACAAAATTTGAATGTACTCTCATTGATATTTATTAAATAAATTTGTAAATTGTTGAATAAAAAGTAGCAAGTACCTGACATATTAAGAACTAACTTTACTTTACTTTGCTTTACTGTAATTCAATCTTGATAGAAAAATATCGCAAACTAATTAGCCAAAAATAACTTAAAAATTATTTCACTTTTAGTAACTTATACTAGTTGGTAAATAATTTTATAATTTCCTCCGAAATAAAGATCAAGTGAACAAATTTGACCGAAGTACAAGTAAATTCGTGCCGATTATTTTTCATAAATCGTCCACTTTATTTAATATTCTATACAACGATCGTCTTATTGTTTCGTCAAAGTTGAAAATATGTCGATATAGATCGTGAAGCTATTATTCACGCACAAGAAAATCTTTAGCACAATCTAACCGCAACGAAAATCTGATATCGTGTCTTATAACGTTTCATATAAGCTAAATTATTTACTTTTTCAACGAATCATTCCACGGAATTCGTAACTACATTATTATAATTTATATGGTCCGATTGATTACTAATAAGCTGCAAGAAAATCACAAATTCGTTAAAATTAAATGCGCTTCCTTCAAGCGTGTGATCTCATCCTTCTTTTTTCCTTTTTTTTTACAATCCAGGTCGAGTCAATGAAATTACGAGAAATTGGAGAAATGAGCTTAAAACGCTGTTCGTTCACGGTAAAAAAAAATCTGCATATGTTTAAACAAAAGTAACTCGCTCTATAATTTTACAACGCAAAGTATGTTTCTTAATTTTTAAATTCGGCTGTTTTCACTTCAGATATTTGACGTGTGTACGATATTATTGGAAATGGCGTTAAATGCATGTCATTTTACGTGCACATGATAGAAGAACGACAGAATAATTTAATATCAATCTCAATCAACCAAGTCCAATTTTAAAGAAATTTACATAATCGAAATACTTACTAAATCAGCCATCCATGTAATTTTAATATGTTCGACGTTCTGCGTTATGGATAATGAAGAAAGCGAATGCAACAGGTCGACTTTTAACAAGAACAAAAGAGTATCCCACTGCACGAGTATACCACTGTGTTACTACCTTGTAAAAAATTCCTTGATTCAGGAGAAGTGAACTAGAGTCTCGGACCTGCGCCATGCATGCCTGATCAGATAAACGCTTATACTACTAGTTTTTCGCGCGCTTACTTAGCATAAATCAACTATATGATAAAACATAACATATTCACTAATTGTATTTGTAGAACTCTCTCTATACCTGTTATTATTTCGACATTATAGTAAAAGTTTTAAGCCTGCATTTATTTGTGGAGTCACTCGGGTATAAAAGAAAAAAGGAGTTTAGTTAACTGATACTTTATGCTACTACAAGCGTTCTATTTTACTGTGTATATAAATTTGATCTAGTAAAATCAAAGTAAATCTAATAAAATCACCGAAATTTCTGTAGACGAGAGTAAATGAGTAAAAAATAATAAGTGTAATTTAGAATGCAACAATATTATTCGCTAGTCTATTTCATTAAGATATTTCTTTTACAACAAATAAGTAAACCTACATTGCCTTTTCACCTTTAATCACCTGCAATCTTCTTTTCGATCAATTTACCTTATTGTTTGATCACTGTTTACGTTCTTGACCAGATTCTGAATTTTAAAAAGCTTGAAAAGATCAAAATGTTAGTAACGCTATGACATATTATCTTTTCTTATATTATGCATATCTTTTACCCATCTGCAAAGTGTCTGTTTATTATTCTAATACGTATTTGTATTTTGACAAACAGAATGTATAAGTTACTTTACTCTTTTAGAAACATTTATGCGCTACTTCACTGTTAGGCCCTTGATCAGTCGATATAACGATATTAATTGCTAAGGACTGAAGAATTACTTTTCATTATTCCTAGATTTAGTTTGTTTGCTAACTTTATGCCTTTATCGTACAATGCTTTGTGTGAAACATGATATGGGTAAGTAAAAATCACAACATACGCCAATCCTAATGTATTTTATTAGGCTAATGTCTCCTTTATAAAAGTTTTTAGAAACATCTCTTAACAACAAGTTTAAGACTATACTACTATCCATCTAGTATTAGTTCTTTATAGAAAAGGATTTCTTTTTACATTATTAGAAATCCTAATTTTTAACAAGATAGCAGCAAAGCATAATCAATAATAATAGATAATAGACATAATAAAATAAGAAAATATTCTTATACTTTTTGACAAGCTGGTACGTTAATTACGTTATATTTACTTCATATTTCTTTCACAAAAGAACCAAAACCCAATTGTACATATAATCTCTACCAAATTGCACGCTGTACACCAGATAACTTGTTATAATCAGCCAAATCTCTGAATATAATTCTCGATAATCTCCACCTGTGCACTATGCCCTTTCCACGAGAAGTTAATACACACCGCATTGTTAATTGTCTTAAAGCTGTCTGACGTGGGATTATCTTATCAAATTGTTGATTAACTTCTTCCTGAAATAGCAAAGTAGTTTTCATAAACAAAAACCAATAGCTATAGTCGTCAAATCCTTCCAACGTAACAAATTTCTTCATATGCTCATATGTGTAATAACACTTTGAGGTTATATAAAGTATATATGACGTACTCGAATTTCCACCGGCAAAATAGTATTTCTTTTCATAGCTACAAGTCGCAGTCGTTGTTCCGCATATTGTTCTGCCATTTTTCTTCGTTTAACATCACGAATCATCCACCGATCAACATATTTGTTACGTATTTGCTGGAACTAAGCGAAGAATATACTAAAAATAAATTATATCGGGAACAACGTGGTTTACAAAAATATATTACATTACGACGTAAATATTATATATGAAAAAATTCAGAAACTTATTTCTATTTACCTCGCATGCTGCAAGTTTTGTGCTATTTGAAAGAAAATTCGAACACAGCAACAAACCATTCCTTAGAGCAGCCATGTTTGACTCAACAGCTGTTGCTAATGAAATACGCACGTTACAAAACCTAGTCTAGTATCGCTCGTATTCTCCATACCGCACACTACGTAACACATTAACTCATACTAATGCGTTCCCTATCCTACGGACAAACCATGCGCTGACTTCTATTGAAAACGGAAGGAACACCGACTTGGAGTATGTGAGGATAGATGGGACGACATGGTTTGTCCGTAGGCAAAGAAATCGATATTATGCGACAAGGATAGACCATATGAACGGTTCTAGACAGAGATAGCCATAATGTGCAAGGATAGATGCATCTATCGCGCTCAAAGAGAACAATAGTGTGCGACATGGGCAACTATATAAAGCTATTGCACCTTTCACACGCTGCTTTTGCGATCATATAATCCAAGTTATACAGGATTGCACTTGGTGCAACACAACAGGATGCACTAAATCTCCTACACATCAACAAAATCATCACAACGTCAACAAAATCTTCATCACTGCGTCAACAAAATCGATTCTAATAAACGCCAAATAATTGAAAGTACTTATAATTCATTATATTCCTAGTTTTATAGTTAAGATTAAGACTCGCCACTAAGTATATCAGATTCCAATAAGCTAACGTCATTTCCAGGAATTGCAGTATCCGTGCCACATCCTCTGGTATCATGTTCATTCATGTTCATCCTCTCGCTCGAAAATCCTGCGGGAAACGTAAGATCCGAGTTTCCGAGAATTCCCGGAAAGTGACGTCATTTCCAGGAAATTGCCGGCAGTTCCAGGAAAATGACGTCATTTCCAGGAAGCGTCGGATTCGTGCCACCTCTTCTGGTATCATGTTCTCCTGATACAAAATCGAGAAATCGTGCCTCTCGCTCGAAAATCCTG
>JACXII010000031.1:810339-915832 GCA_014737395.1 Bombus waltoni
CCGAGAATTCCCGGAAAGTGACGTCATTTCCAGGAAATTGCCGGCAGTTCCAGGAAAATGACGTCATTTCCAGGAAGCGTCGGATTCGTGCCACCTCTTCTGGTATCATGTTCTCCTGATACAAAATCGAGAAATCGTGCCACTCGCTCGAAAATCCTGCGGGAAACGTAAGATCCGAGTTTCCGAGAATTCCCGGAAATTGACGTCATTTCCAGGAGATTGCCGGCAGTTCCAGGTAGCGCCGAATATGTGCCACCTTGGCTGGTATGAAAATCGGTGGATATTTTTAATTTGAACCTCGAAAATTTAGACTTGAACCATTTCTGATTAAGCGACGTCATTTCAGAGAATATCACGTACATTTTATGAAACGTCCTATTTCTGACGAATTTTACAAATTAATTTAATACTTTTAGAACTTTGTTTTGAAGTTCCGCCACCCTACTTCTCGTTATAGGATTGGGATCGGTCATGTTAGGATAGCTAGACAAGCTATGAAATAATTAAACAGTTAATTAACTTTAATTTATTGTATATGGAAACCTTTCAGTAACAGTACAATATATGTATGTGTATGTAGGTAGTATTTGCGCGAGCAGGTTGTAGCAAAGGTAAGGATTAGGTTTGCAAAAAGGAATGTACATAGGTATTTATAGGCTTATAGATCTCGCTGATATCTCTTGTTTTATTCGAAGCAGACAATGTAACGTGTATCACGAAAATGCTAACGAAGTCTACGCATCCCTGGCGTATCCAAAGTGATGTCAATGAAAAATTGATAATAAAAATGTTTTTGCAGAATCTGGTGTAGAAGAAAATAAGCGAGTTTGAAACAATTTTTCTCCGGTTGAACGCAAAAAGCACAACTTTTTTACATTTTCTTTTATACCTTAGTAACTATTTGTCGTACTTAAAAAGGTTTCAGTAAAAAGATATGGCGAATAAAATTCTTTCAAATAAGCCCTATTCAATTGTTAAGTTATAAATTAATGAAAAGTACGAAAGGGTCCGTTTCCTTAAAATGATTTATAACCGCAGTTGCAATTGTTGTAGATTATTCAGCCTCTGTGATAAGTATAGGTTAGTCATACCAAAACCGTGTGTCATATTTCCGTTTTTAATTTTTCGTACACATCCACTTGTCAACTTACGAAACGGCAAATGTGTAATTTGCAATAAAAGTGTACAGATTCTGCGAAAAAAATTTTCACTATCGGTTTATTTCTGAAAATATTAGTTCAACTGGACTATCATATATTTTCTTCGCACAGGTATATATCATTTGAATGAAAAATGCACCTCACAACGAATTTCGTGAAAATAAATCAGTAAGTCACCATCCAAGTACGTATCTTGCAATAAAGCTGAACCTTCAATCGATCTTATGATCTATTAGCAAAGAATTAGGCTTTTGGACCACTGGAATTATTTTCAAAAAATGCTTGTATCAATATAATTCTTAAAATTCTTATATTATGTGTATATGTGTGTGTGTGTGTGTGATATTTTATAATATTGTTGAAAAACATTGAAATATTTCCATAATATAAGAGTAATGGATGTAATGAAATGAAATAAAATACATGAAATTGTTTCCGTATCTCCTTTATTTTTATTATTATTGTTATTTATAGGTATGTACACAAAACCGTTGTTAACCAATTTCAATCGGAAAATCGTGGCTAAAAGTGCTGAACCATTGTAGAGCAATCATATTTCCGCACATACTTCTTTTTAATATAGAGGACGTGTAAAAAGATAAGGTAAATCTTTGTAAAGACATATATCATAGAAAAGTGTTTTGTGTATATATTTTTTTAGTAGTTCAATTCCTTACCTATAACCAAGTAATTGGAAAATAATAGAAAAAGATTCCATCATCCAGCCAAAATCGTACTAAAATTATCATTTTCCTTTTACTTACTATTCGATTATTTTGTATCGATGCATCTCGAGACTTAGTTAAAGTTTCAAAAATTTCTAAGTCTCTTCAATGGAATTTCGCAAAAGCAGTTCAGAAACTTTTAACCGCCATTATTAATTAATCACCGTCTTCTTTGTATTATAAAAAGCTTCGTCTTCGAATTTCTTTTATCGAGTGTAATTGAAGAAACTTAGCCATTTTTTAAATACTTCACTATGGCCCAACAAACTCCGATACGATAAAAGATTAAATAGTAAAAAAAAAAAAAGGAAAAATTAGTAATTTCAATACAAATTTGGTTGGAAAATGTGACCTATTTGTTATCACTGCCCAATTACCTGACTAGGTAACAAGTAACTTCTCATAGTTTACTTTCTTTTCTCATGGAACTCACAGGCGAGAAAAACATCTGCTTGCAAACCATTGTCGGCTTGCCTTTCCTACGAAATTCTTTGCGATGAGAAAAGTGACGGAGTAACCATTTTGATAAATGGAATATACGAATATCAAAAAAATGTGGCGAGTATGCAATTACATGCACAAAGAATGCTAGTCGTCGCGATTCTTTATCGACTCTATTATCTTTAACTATCGGTCGCGATTTCGTAGAAAATATTGCAGTCTCCAATGGCAACAACGTAACGACGTTGTTCTCGGGCGAGGAACGTGAAGAAAGGAGGTAAACTATATTAGTTACTATACGCCGAAGCCCATCTGGCGATACACATGTACGGAAACTAGTTATTTCTTTTTCTGGGCCTTTTCGGCAGCCTTGGTGACCTTTCCAGTAGCGTCTTTGAAAGTGACAGCTTTGATAACGCCGACGGCTACCGTTTGACGCATGTCACGAACAGCAAAACGCCCCAGTGGTGGAAATTCTTGGAAAGCCTCAACACACATAGGCTTGCTTGGCACGAGCATAACAATGGCAGCATCTCCAGATTTGATAGCTTTAGGATTTTCTTCGGTGGTCTTTCCGTTACGACGGTCACACTTTTCTTTGATATCAGCGAATTTACACGCAATATGTGCAGTGTGACAATCCAACACCGGTGTATATCCATTGCTGATTTGACCAGGGTGGTTCAACACAATGACCTAAAACAGACATATAAAATATAATTTTTTTTGTAGAATTAAGATGTAAGTAGATATAAAATAGGTAAATGGATGTAAGTATTCATTACAAGTAACAAATCGCACTCAGACGCCTTCGACCGTCAATAAGTCACGAGGACTTTCCGGTGGAAACCGCGAATGAAGTTAACAAGTTCTCATCATCGTGCCAATTAATCGATAATAATTTACTCAAATTTGTCTCTAGTTTTTAACATTTTATTAAATATATACCTGTGCAGTAAAATCAGCAGCTCCTTTAGGTGGATTGTTCTTCGAATCACCAGCAACATAGCCACGACGCAATTCCTTCACAGACACGTTCTTCACGTTAAAACCGACATTATCACCAGGAACGGCCTCTTGCAAAGCTTCGTGATGCATTTCAACAGACTTAACTTCAGTGGTCAAACCAGCAGGGGCGAATGTGACAACCATACCTGGTTTCAACACACCAGTTTCAACACGACCAACTGGTACTGTTCCAATACCACCAATTTTGTATACATCCTACGATCATATTTAATAATATTACCATATGCCTTTCAAAGCTGGAATAATTCTTGAAAAATTAATTATAGTCAGACGTCTCTAACCGTCATCAAATTAGAAAATTCTCCGGTGGAAACCGCGAATGAGCGAATAATGTTATCATCATGAAAGATAAATAAAAATTGAACTATGAAATTCGGTTGGAAACTTACCTGAAGAGGAAGACGAAGAGCCTTGTCTGTAGGTCTAGTAGGTGGAAGAATGGCATCAAGAGCTTCAATGAGGCATTTTCCTTCAACTTTGCCTTCCTTGCGTTCAACAGTCCATCCCTTGAACCAAGGCATTTTTCCAGAAACTTCCAACATATTGTCTCCGTGCCAGCCAGAAATTGGCACAAATGCTACTGCGACAGGATTATATCCAATCTTCTTAATGTAAGATGATACTTCTTTCTTAATTTCCTCAAATCGGGTTTCAGAGTATGGTGGCTCGGTGGAGTCCATCTTATTAACACCAACAATCAGTTGTTTTACACCAAGAGTAAAAGCGAGCAGAGCATGCTCACGGGTTTGTCCATTCTTTGAAATACCAGCTTCAAATTCACCAGTACCAGCGGCAACAATCAATACGGCACAGTCAGCTTGCGAAGTACCGGTAATCATGTTCTTGATGAAATCTCTATGCCCAGGAGCATCAATAATAGTAACATAGTACTTTGAAGTTTCAAATTTCCACAAAGCAATATCAATAGTGATACCACGTTCGCGTTCGGCCTTCAACTTATCCAATACCCAGGCATATTTGAAGGAACCTTTGCCCATCTAAAATTTCATATTGTTTTACATTTAAAAAATGTAACAAGCAACCAGCTGTTTTGTTTAAAAAGCAATATCTAATTATCACTGTACTAAGGAAACATAAATTACCAGTGACAAAGCTTTGCTAAATTTTTAAAAGTAATTGTAACTAATATAATCTCTGTTTCCTTGTAAATATTACTACATGTATTAATTACTTACTTCCTGGGCTTCCTTCTCGAATTTTTCAATGGTACGCTTGTCAATACCACCGCATTTGTAGATCAAATGGCCAGTGGTGGTTGACTTTCCAGAATCGACATGTCCAATGACGACAATGTTGATATGAATCTTCTCTTTGCCCATTATGGAGTTTTCGTAAGACTTTACTGATTAACTCTGAAATAAAATAACATATTAGAAAATAATTAACAAAATTAAGTTCGAAAATTAATTTCATTGCTTGTAAACGAAAAATCATTTTACATTAAGATTACATTTATACATTGCGTGTGAAAAGATTTCAAATTTATTTTACGATTAAAAATTTTCGAATATTGTTCAAAATTTCATTTAAAAATATTAATTTTTGTTAACAATATAGAATTTGGAGACTTTTGTTTCTTTTTTTTCTATCGAGAAAGCAGCAGGTGTCCGTATTAACGTCCACGTGGCGGTATCTGAATATTCGAGAACGGAACTGGCAGCCATTTTGTACGTGATGAGAAGAGCTGCAACGTTGCCAGAATTGCTTGACGCTTGGCGTTGCACAATGCTACGTTACGAATTACTTTCAATAATTTCCAATAAAAAAAGCTGTACTATGTTGTACATATTTAAACCTTATTAATTACTTGAAAATTTTCGTTAATTTTAATTACACGTGAATTGCATTACGGCCTCTATAAGGTAACTTCTAAAGCGTTTAATCGCGTTGAAAACGAAAGTAGTATTAATTAATTATATACAAAAGGTTAGAAATATTTAGAAATTGAGAAATTATGTATAAAAGGCACGCTATAAACTCTATATATTATGCAATTACTGTATGATAAGTTGATACAGATATACCGTTCAATTATCAAGTTTCGCACAATATAATTTCCACTTATTATCACTTTGACACAGCGATAAACCTTATAACAATAAATAAAATTGACTGATTTAACGATCCACCACACTGGAAATCAGCAAGCAAACTCCATTGTTGGCGAAGAGTCGTCCCACAATGTCGTCATTGCACACGATTTCCAGTATACGCATCACGTATCTGGATACTGTACTTAGAAAAAAATTCAAGCCACAATTACAGCTCCTTCTCGATCATACAACTAAAATTACTTGTTTTTAGATATTCCCGAACTAGAAAGATTTTGCATCACGAATGTAATTCCAGCAATGCTTGAACTCGTGACCGTTTTTAACTCCAGTTCTGACAAGCGACCGCCATACTGCATCCGGTTATTTGAGTTTTTCTAATTTTTTAATTTAGAGATCACATTTAATTAGTTATCCGTTTATTCGCGTGAATTGTTTCGTACGATCAAGCAATTAATTGTGAAATTAGACGCGTTTTCCTCGAAAGATATGACGAACGATTTCAACGAAGATCAGCATGTGGTCCGTATTTGAACAGCCGGCGAATATAACGATCAACCACGCGCTCATTTTTTAATACCGTAATTCACCGAAAAAAATAACATTTTAGAAAAACTGTTGTCACAACACATTTTGCCCGTATTTCGTGCGTCGTTTTATTCCGTACCTGACGTTCGATGCTACCTTTCCGGTAAGAAAATCAACGGATTATGTTCTTGTGCGTGAACCTCGTACAACCACTCACCTCCAGATGCCACGACAGAAAGAGATCGTCCAAGTGAAGAGACATGCGCATACGGCTTTCCTACCATAGCCTCGAAGCCAGCGCCCTCACCATATTGATCATTTGTAAAACGGTATATCATTCTTTTCTGTGTTATTTATTTTTTTTATCATACAGCTAATAATTTTATGCATTATTGAAAATATTGGTTAACGTGTTTTTCATAAACTTGTAAAAAATTATTGGTTTTAATAACCAGTGAAATTGGAGTTTTTAAGAGGATGAAGCGCTGGGTTTGAGATTACGGTTACGCAGCAACAACAGGCGTGCCGAGACTCATATATATGTATGTATAGATAGTCCTGGGATGCGTGCATGTGTGTGAGTATAGAATTGAGAAAAAGATAGGGATATTCAAGCCAGAGAATGTTAGCACGCTACATTCAGGGATGCACTAATGTATTCGTAATACTAGGATTAATATTACAACCCCGAATCTGTCAAATTTTACAATATCAAACAATAATGCGAGGCGGTATTTGATTTTCTTCGACATTCTTTTTTTCATCGGATTATACTATAAGCGATGACTAGATGAGTTCGATGCAATTTCACTTCAAAGCAACATAGATATATTATAATCTACCAATCTGGCCAATATAGATTATTGCGTGAATAAAGAATTTAATATTTTTGTAATACATATGTATATATATATACGTGTGTGTGTATATATATATATATGTGTGTGTGTGTGTGTATATATATATAAATCATACTTCAAAACTACTTTTTATGATATATAATTAGTAGATACAATCAGTATTCGATGATACAAGCATATTAATGTGTACGCGCATTTTTATTATCCTTTTATATATTTTATATATTTGTATATTTATATAAATTTTTAGTGTAATTATTTTTTTACTGTGACAAGTTAAAAATTTATCTAAAAGAATAACAAAGATTGAACCATGATATCACAAGAAAATATTGGAAAATAAATTGCATGATATATCTAAAGATAGTACATAAAGATAGAAGTATGTACAGTTCCAAAGCACTGTAAACTATAATGCATTCCGATATGTATCTTAGTATCTGAGCGTATGGCAAGAATACTTGGGAGCAGGTCAAATTTTTACAATGGCAAGGATCTGTAATTTATAGTTCGTAAATGGCTGTTTTATGGTATTATGGTCTTACCTGTATAGGCACCACGGTAAGACTATTCTATTTCTACTTAATACAATTTTTAACATGTTTAATATGAAATTAAAGTTTGTTAAATAATAAAATTGTTTATTTTTTGGTATGAAAAGAGACATCTATTTTGTGATTCTATACTTTTCTCCTTAAGCCTTGAATTTTTCAATATCAATAATTCAAGAATTGTTCGTGATGAAAAGTATTGAAATGATTGTACGAATCTCGGATAAACGTTCAAGGGGCACCGATGGTACCTTGTTACAGCCCTGGATTGCTGTTACAATACCTTTCCGGTGGCGACAATAGAACATAACTTTCTTAAATCAAGTTCCGTACACTTATTGCACTATATTTTCCTGTTGTGCTATAATATTTCAAATTTATGAGTATTATAAACACATACGCGTAATACAGTGTACAGTACAATGTATTACCTTCATATATTGTTTTGTAAAATTTTTAGAAATAGCAAATTAATTACGTCCGAAAATGTTCATACAAATTTAATTCCGACCAGAGATCGAATATTAATTATTATTTATTAATTACAAAATATTTATTATTTCATTGTAAAATATGATTCGAGATTGTAATATAATTAATAGCGAAGATACATTAATTACGTAATATAATTAATTAATGTATAAGGTACGTGATTTTTATACACAAATAGTATACTTGTTAATCCATTGTTTTTTATTTCTAAATTATTGATATTTAATAACAATACGCATTACATATCCAATTGAGGGAAGCCATGCCTACTTTCGAGCATGAAAAGTATCCTATGACATCGATATGGAAAAAAGAATTATGGTTTATTACGACACGTCATGTAATCACGTTCGCTGCAAACCGGTGAATGAATCATTGAAAATAACAGACGACGGCTCATTATGCATCATTCGCTTTGCACGTAAGTACTAAACGTCATATGACGCTAATACTGTTCATGAAACATTAGAAGTTTACATAGGCAGAATTAGGGGGCAACAAAGTTAAATTTTGGAGGTATTTGGGAAGATACAATTTTGGAAAAGTTTTTCGTCTTTAGGTACCTTCAACTTTTTGTCGCGTTTATGTTTTTTGTCTTAAATGCCCAACAATCAATTTTAATTGTATGCATAATTGTACTAACATTATAAAATAAATCGTTTCTTTTTATCATCAGTGAATATAAAACAACTAACAAATATGTGTTAAGGTTTTTGGGAATCAACACGAAGTTTAACTTTGAATAGTAGTGTACCAAGTTCTAACGAAACGAAGTTGCTTTTCGAAGCTCGTATCGATCGATTTCTAAGAAAGAGAAGTATCAGTTTTTATTGACTCTTAGTATTCGGTGTTGCTATGTGCAACGAAAGAGGGGAGAATTCCTGTTTTCTAGATCCATTATTCTGCGGAAAGAGATTCGATCGTTCCCATGGTCAGCGTTGCTCCAGAAGAATACGTACTTACGAAATAAAATTCATTCGTTTGAATCGAAACTGAATATTTCGCTCGAAACGTTACAACCAGACATTTTTTTCGATAATAAGTACGAATAAAAGATGATAGATAATTATTTCTTGTGATGCATCCCTTCAACTGAATATAATATAAACGAACATGACATTATAAAAATGTAATCGATGACCTAGCTATCAGTTTGGTTTATGATTTGCACGATTTGAAAGGAAAGAACGAAAGGTTTCGAGGGATGCGTATTCTGATGTTGCGCGCAAACGTTATCACACAAATAAGCTAACGCACAAACCTTATACATGCCACAGATGCATGCAGATATGCAAGAAGACATAGGAAACGTTCAATCGATCTCACACACACATCATAGTAAAATAAAAAAAAAAAAAGAAAAGGGTAAGAAAGAAAGGAACTACACTAGAAGAAACCATGTGGTACTCGTTGGACAGCTATAGTCGTACCGTTACTCTAAAAGCCTACGGCTATTAAAGCCAACAAACAAATCAAACAATGCACCGAATGTCCAGGTAGCGAATCGTACAGGCTGCATACATATGTACTAACGAAACAAAAAAAAAAAAAAAAAAAAGAACGCGCGTCGACGCAACCGTGTACGAGAAAAGGAAAAGAAAAGTGAGAATCTTTCCCCATATATAGGCAGAGAGGTGTTGTTAAAGAATACATCTTGCCAACTTCAATCGTCTATTTATATTTCTGAATTCCTACTGACATCCGATCGTACAGACACTCGCACGTGGGAGCGGCGTAGCTAAGTTTCGAAAATTTAAAAATAACTTCTATCGTCGAGGAGGAAACGGATATACGTGTAGAAATGGACAAAAATTCACGCGTAATCGCGCGGGTAGACATAATTCATGTTCAAGTACATAGTCGATGATACACGCAATGTATACTCGTTACGAGTCTAATTGATAATTGTATGGTTACAGACAGTCGTATTCTTGCCGTGATATCTTTTTTCCTTTCTCTCTCTCTCTTTTTCTTCTTTTTAAATTTTATTTGTGATTCCCGTTAGCTCGATTGTTGTCTCCCTTCTGACAGTCACGATCGTTAACATATGTGTCGCGTTCTATAACCTTAATGCAGACGTTTTGGTCAATTCTTTGTAATCGGAAGTAGACTCTCTCGCGCATAACGTATCTTCCACGCGTTTACATTCTCTCTTATTTCTTGTTCCCACTCTTTCTCACCTCTCGTCCCTCATGTGCACACATATACATATAGATGCTTCTTCATTCGCGCATTACTATCTCGCAGGCTTGTTATCTTTTATTGGGGCAATCGTAAAGTTGTGCAGGATGACATCGTTCAGGCGTTAGATCGGGGAAATGCTAGAACAAAAAAAAAAAAAAAAAGAAAGAAAGAAAGCAAAAAGAGGAAAACGGTCCAACTAAATTCGAACGAGTATCATACATTAACGCTGCTTCTTCTTTTTGGCTATTGAAACAAACAACAATACTATTTTTGTTGTCCGCTAATTTCCCTTTTGTACATTAGTAAACATTTTGTTTAAAGAAACGACACTCCGATCGCATGACACCTTTTTCGTATAACCCTGCACGCAGCTTCTATACATGTTCATACTATTATCATATATATTCATCATTATATATCTATATTTATTTGTAATTATACTCCTATTTACAAAATGTTGTTCGTTAAATGTTAATATTCAATATCGCAACTGTTATTACATAAAGTTATAACTTTATTCCTGAGTGACCGTTCATTTAAGAGACTCGCCTCTTAATTTCTTCTTCTTTTTCTCCCTTTTATTTTCATCGGATAGCTTATTTTAACGCTAAAGCGCCGCGACAAGAAACCGAGGTAGTAAGACGACAAATACGGAAATACGTTTAATTTCTAACGGTTAATCGATACCTAAATCGAGCCGATTAAGGATAAACTATTGAGAATTTCATTCGAAAGCCGAAGTCGATCTCCTCGTTTGAAGAAACGATCAGGACTCGAACGTTTCAGTGCTTTCAGACATATTCAGCTCAAAAAATGATAGATACCTTTAATCGTAAGACAGAAGTAATTATATACGGAAGAAAATGACAATTGTTTACGATCATTGCCATTTGTAATCATTGTTTATATATCATATTAAAAGATCATTACAGCACGTAATTCTCCAATTTCGTAGTCGGCGTTTCAAAACCTGATAATCAGTTAATACTCACTTCGTTTGCGAATCAACGAAATTATACTGCATATTCTAAAATTATCTTCAAGTAAGTTTAACCCTGCTGTTCTCCTCGCCTCTGCCTCAAGATTTTATCTCTTCAGATTATCTCGATTCTTTGGAATATTTCATCGATAAGAAGCGTGGGATTCACGAAGGTAGTAACATCATATGGAATACCGAAACCAAACATTTGAAAACTATTTATATTTTAGTAATATCTATTGAAGTGTAACGTTCATTTCAGGTCACACAGACCCGGAAAGAATAGCAGGGTGTCAATAGCATTAACACGTATGTATCGCGAATTTTTATGATCTACTTTTTAGAAGATTTAATGTGGTTGTTGAAACCCGTGCGAATTATGAGCCGAATACGCGTAACAAACAAATAATTTAAATACCTTTAATTTACCAACATGTACAATAATTTTGACTTAATTCTGAACAATATCCTTTACGTTGTTCGAACTATTTACACATAATTAATCGCTTTGATATGAACTGGCCTAATATTATCACGTAAACTCCAAATGTGAATTAAGAATTTTCTGAATCATTTTGTGGAAAGCAGACATATTACGATACGGCACGTATATTGTCAAAAGAACCATTAAGAAACTCGATGAATTTCAAAAATATCTACATGTTACACGCGGGAGTAAAGTTCCCGCGAAAGAAATGTTGCTAATTTCAACGCGAACGCAGATTTCTCGAATCTATAGAAGCAAAAGACCATAGGTTGAAAAGTAGGTGAACATTCATTCGATATAAAATAAATCGTTAAATTGTATTTGTAATTGACGATTAATACTCTTATTTATAAAATCTTGCGAATACATGTAACAAATATACTTCCTGTATAATATTGGCACTTATTCGTAAATAATATTCATAAATACTTATTCATTATTATCCCCTAAATCCTTGGTATTAATTGGTATTAATTAAACAACTAAAGACACACGACATAAAAACGAAATTAGTATCCAGCGACGGGGATTGGCGGACATTGACAAGTACATACTTCGAGAAGAGTGCGAGGAAGACGGTCGTGAATTTTGGCACAAGTTCGAAATCATCGCGCAAGAGGATGATGATCCACAAAATGATTAGAGAAATTCTCGCAAGGATCACTAGTCCACGAAGTACTTCGAACCATCGATCCCGAACGTACGTGGTTCCATCGAATGTCCGTGCATTTTGTCCAATATTCGCTTAAACGAAATTATCAACACGCGTAACAATATCAATTAGGCGATTGGGAGGTTTCCATGCATAAGATATCAATCGGATAGTATAACGGGAATCGACTTGCCGATCGAACGACGTCGCTTGATTATTAACAAACTTTCACGAATCGTGACCGCTACAGTGCGAGACATCTGTGACTTCTTCTGCACTCAGGCGCGTCTCGCGACTCTTTTATAACACCGATAAACATCTTCAATAAAATCAATATCATGCAAACAGTCGTGAGGAGATTTATATCGCGTAGATCATCCGAGTTTATCTCTATCGATCGTGTAAATTCGAGTTTCTCAAAATCGAATAAAAACTATGGCGAGCAGGAGCGAGCTCGAATCTCGCGAATCGTCGAACTCGCTCCTCGCCCGCGTTCCAAGGTTTCAGAGACACTACATTCTGATCTTTGTTTCCCTTTACCGCGCCATCCTGATATTCTATCGTCGTGAATGAAACTTATATATGTATGTACGATATACGTTGCTTTTATATTAAGTAGACGGGTTTCAGTAAATTGAGAAACAACAAAAACGAGTGTATACAAATACCGAATTAGCAGCTACGTTAACAGGGTGTCATTTTATTTTGTTCGCCCATGTATAGGTAAGACACTTTTGTCGAAGACGGAGCCTAAAGTGTTCAACTATAAATCTAGCATCTCTGAAACGATATCAATGCATGAGAAGATATTGGAAGGCTTACGATATTGGGTAAAGTCATAAATTGTTCATCAGCAGTTTCGCTGCTGTGCTCTGGAATACTTTACACTACGAAATAAGACGACTCGGAGCAACTGGCTAAATAATCGAAGGATATCACTTCCTAACGTATTTGTAGACAGTTTAGAAATACATGATATATATATATATATATAAACGATACATAGACAATACAATATAAACAATATAAACGATACAAATAAATCATCATATTGTGTAACGTACCGAGTACATATTATTTGGTAACAAGTAATAAATTATGAACGTACACGTATCACAGCCATTTAAATAGCCTAGAATTTTAGATTCATAAATGGGTACGAGTATCAAGCAACAAAAATAAATGGAACATATTCTTTGTAACGGAAGGTGCACAATGGTTATTACCCGGAAACATGCTACACCAAGCCGTACGTTGCTCAGAGATTATCGTTGTCCACAGCATTCTCTCAAGGCTATAATCAAAAGTACGTCGACATACATATACGTACACAAATCATGCTTATAAATTTAGTACAATAATGTAGATAATAATTGTATAAGTAAGGCTGATTAAACGCACTCCTTTCTTCTTCTTTTTTTTTTTTTCCTATTCGAATGTGATCGAATGTTCTCTCTTCGTTTTATCGTAGTCGCCAGCGATACTGTTATATCTTCGATTGCATCCACGATCAAAATAGACTTTTACAACGTCGCGCGCCGCCAATAAATCAACGCTTGATCAGAAATAAATGCAATCGCGTGTAAAACTTTTATAAAACGAAGAGAGAGAGAGTCTAATCGTCCAGTGTCTCCTGTGTAATGATCTTACGATGATGTACATATAGGACTAGGTGTTCAATGATTTCGAAGTTCTTCCTAGTTTTAGAACATGGCAGTAGAATAGTACACCCGATACCTCGTCGCAAAGATGAAGTAACTCGACCTCCTACTCTGACCTTTTTAATCCTTTAAACGTTATACACCATTGGTAACATTATTAATACGTTACATTACTTTTTATTTAGCAGAAGAGTTTCTTTCGATAACGACAATATAAAACAAATAGTAAAGGAGGAGCAGCTCCGATGCTAAGAGAAGCAAATATTTCTCTTAAAACAGTTAACCACTAATTCTTTCAATTAATTCTTGAATTCTTCAAATTTTCTTTGCTTACGGAAGTACATAGATAGATATATATATATATATAGGAATGGAGAAAATCTGAGTTGGCGATATGTACACAGCACAAGTATTTAATTTTAATTGCTTCCAGAATTTAAACATCCTGATAATACGATATAACTTCATCGACCCTTCGAGTTATTACGCCCTTGCTTCAAGGTAAGGGTAGGTTTTCGGATACTGATGTGTATCTCAACGATTTTTTTTTTTTTTTTATTCACTTTGACTTTGCGATGTGTATTCTTGATAATGTCTGTCGCTGTGAATACCATGTAGATTGATATTGATAAGTCTAATCCCGCGGAATCTTTCGCATGAAACACGTCCCTCGATACTGTTCGAAGCTAGCTAGACAACTATGCAATACACCCTTTGCGCATTTCTTCTCTACCTGCCTCTCTATCTGCCTCCCCTTCCCTCCTTTCCTCCTTTCGTCTTGCAGATTTTTACGCGTTTCGTTCGTTAAATGGAAATCTCGTCGGTTCGAGCGGTAAACGTGCGGTCTGCTTACAAAGTGGGAAGTGAACGTTAAAAAAATGTATTCAACTATTAAAGTCTATTCGATGGTTTATAAATACTAAAAAAGTCGCTATCCTTATTACAAATCGTTTCGTACTTTGTAGTTCGAAGGATTTACACCGCCTTCTTCTTAGTTGTCTCTATAATACAAACGGGCGAGTCCGCAGTTTATTTCCCCCACAATTAATACGGATATTTAATGAGCGTGGTGTATCCTTTCTTTTTTTGCTTCTTTTTTCTTTTTTTTTTCGTTTTTTCACCTTTTTATGTTATCTAAATAATCCTCGAGGAAAGATATTTTTGAACTTTGTTTCTCAAGCGCTATACCAAGGATTGCGACTAGAACAGATATGAAACTTCAAACGAAACTCCGTATGCGCTCGCAACATTTTGCCGGTGATATAATTGAAAGGTAAGAAATAGAAAAATAAAGTTTCCTTGCGATGGAATTTTCGAGCTTTCTGCTGGCTCCTTCGTTCAAACGATATTTCATGTTCTTGTTAAGGAAAACTATCGTTAAAACGGTATGTATTTGTAACGAGACTCGGGGAGCAAAATTTAAAAGAACGTCCGAACAATTTCTACAATGTTAGTTATTATCGATACTGTTTCAATTTCCAACGAAGGATAATGAGCCGAATAAATGGCAAAAGCGTCGATTATGAAACCGTATTATGCTATAGACGTAAGATAATGTTATAGACATGGGGGAAATAGGGAAGAAGGGTTGTGATCCCGTTTCGATTTTTCGAATCTGGAGAAATTTCGGTCCCGTTGAGGCCCTCGAGGAGAAATGGTTTGTCGGTACGAGGACAATGAATTCTATCGTCGTTCATCCGAATCGAAACTTTCGAAGCTGATAATACGGCTCGTTATGAGCGCTTTGCTCTGGTTGAAATACATTCACGTTCGTAATTCCTATGCGTTTGTGGTTTCGACACATCGAAAGGAAAGACGTGTAAAAAAATAAAATTACACGTGCAATAGTGAGATTCGATTTGATCGTGTAAATTATCTCGTGAATGTTCTTTTAACGCTATTTGCTTCAACCAACGTGTATCGTTGAAAAGAAATTATCGTAGAATTTCAACAAGTGAAACATATACAAGTTATCTACGCTATTCTCGTGTTTCGTATATGTGGGGAAAAAAAGCATGAAATCTAATGACCGGAAACGAAAGCAAACGTCGGAAGCAATGATGCAGATGGTGGCTTTAGTTGGTCCCGAACATGAGTTACTCAGGTTTGTGTACAAATCTTTATCAGTTGACAAATGAAATATTTGAAGTACATGTCAAACGCAGATCACATATTTCCAATTAATAGGTTCAATTAGTTTCGATAACTTCGTGTAACAAACGACGTATGATAAACAAACTAACTTCTTTCTTATTCATTGTAATTGTATCATCTATACTAACGACTAGGATTGGTTTTATTAAGGGAAACAAAGCGAATTTGGTATAAAACATTTGGAAAGGACGAATTATAAAAAGAAAAACGATACGGATACAAGTTAACACGAGCACGATTTCTGCACAAACCCATTGTAAAAAGTCGCGCATGGAATCGTGTCGATCGTTGCATTATGGATCTCAGCTTATGGCAACATTGCGCGTGTCGAACGTAGTATAACATCTCTCCCTCTCTCATTCTCTCTTTCTTCTCTCCACTCTCTCTCTCTCTCGTTCGATCGTTCTTTCTTCCTCATTCTCTCAAGTAGCATTTTAAACATTATGAGTTATCTATTAACCTATACGGCCCTACGATATACGGATGAATGTTCCTTTGGCAGTTTATTTACATGCGAGTTGAGCCATGGCGCCGAAAATATCATACGGCAACGAATTTCGATGTCAAGCAACCTGTGAAGCACGGAACATTTTGAAAAGTTGTGACACGTTAAAATCAATAGATTTTTTCCCTCGTGTAGCGAAGTAGCACTTTTGAAAATGCTTCGTCTTGGATGGAGAGTGTCGTTGCGGATATTAGCGAGTTGATCCACCACGTTTTTCTTAAAAATCGTTTATCAGAGTGTTTACAAATAGTATACGCGTATAAAAGGGTTCGAAATGTTCCAATCTAACATTTCCTTCGTTTCTATTCATCCACTCTGAGAATGTTTAGAGTTTAGAGTTTAGAGCGCGACTTTAATATACCGAACAGTTTCAACTATTTTATATTTACTTCATGCTTCGTAATCAAGATAGAAATAATTATAGAATTATGATAAAAGAAGTGAAACGTGACTTTAGTAGGATAGCGTTAACTACTTTGCTTCATTAGAAAATTCTACTCAAAACGAACATAGCAGTCTGCTATTGTATTCTGAAAAAGTTTTTAAAAGAATACTTATTGGAATTTCTAATACATATATATATTAGAATATATTTTGATATCAATGCGATGATCAATAGGATTTGCAACGAAGCCTATTAGAGGTTTTGCGTTATATCATTTTAGCTTAAATCCAATATAGTGAAATACCGTTGAAAAGTGATTTGTCTTTACAGAGTAAGATACGTTATAATAGTATACTATCGATACTACTTGGCATACAGATAGTATGTTATTATAACAGTGTTATAATAAGTGCGGTATAAATGTATCTAGCTATTAGGAAATCATTTAAAACTTTAAAACTTGTAAAGTATTACAAGCGTCGTGTCTGTATATTTATCATCCGTCAAGTTCCTAATCTCAACGAAACAACACTCTCCATTTACCAACATGATCCACAGCTCAACTGCAGCTACCGTAACCATGTTATTTACAGAAACAGTACGATCATATAATTGAGATATCTTGCGCTGTTAGTTCCATTTAGTTTTGTACCGCCGTTTTCCTCGTCATTCTCACTGGCAGTGTCTCCCTTTGCCTCAACAATAGTATCTAGTCGGTCCATCGTACCCCTTTGGTGGTGATGACTACTTGACAAGTCACTTTCAGGCGTCTCATCCGAGTCTACGTCAATCATATGGTCATTAACCTGGATCTTTACTACAGCATCTACTGGGTACTTTCCTTCGTCACTGGATGACGTTGTTCCCCTTTGCGATCCTACTCTACCGGATAATATTCTCTCACTTTTCTCACAACGAGGACAATTTTGACCATTTGACGAGCCTTCGTCGCTCTGACATCGGAAGCATATTAAATCACCTTCGCTAGAAAAATCGCAATGCTCGCATTGAACGACATGACCATTTCCATGACAGACTTCGCAGACAGGACTGTCGTCATCCTGCTTTAGGTCTCTGTCTTCATAGTCTCTTCGATCTTGCTCCTGTTCGTATTTCTTGGGCCAACCTCTTCGATGCTCTTGATCGCGATACAACGATCTAGGCGAAGAAGATTGACCACTATGCTCTTGATCATGATATACCGACCGAGGAGAAGACATATGAATCGGACTTTTGTATGTGCGGGAAGTTCCTGGCTCCTGAAGTCGATCGTCAAAACGTTCCTCGACATATCTACTAGAATAGGAGCCAGGCGTTTGTGGTCTGTACGTGCAGGTACGGGTTTTCTGATCACATTCACTGCATAACAATAAGTTTGACTTGCTGCCAGGCTGCGAAGCGTAACCATTGCAAGTGCCGTAGTATTTCTCATCTTCGTCGCTTTCGAAGAAATGTTGACTGAGGCTACCGATCGACTTTGTATCGCTGGATCTACCAGAGATTCTAGCTTCTTCGAGTTCTTCTCTGTCATCTGCTGCGTATCTGTAACAAAGTTTACACGCGTGAGGAGATTACAAAAATTATAGTACATTCTATACGGAATCTACTTGAACCGGGAGACTCGGGAATGATGTTTCGAAATAAATGCTTCCGGATTTGATTAAATACTCATCATCATCCGATAAGGTGTACCACTTTACCTGTCGTCCGTAGCGTCAGCCAAATAGTGTCGTATTCGCGCTATCTTTGTTTTGCCGCGCTCTCGCGGCCTTGTTTCTTGTTAAATGATACTTTCTCGATTTCGCTCATTGTTATCTTCTAAACTGGAAGACGAGCTGGCACCGCAAATCTGCATCTCGATTTCGGCCAATCGATTCTCAACCTCCCACTGCTGTTGATTCAGTTTGGCGCTCATTGCTGCGTTTTCAGACTCCAAACAGACTAGACGTTCTCGAAGACGTTTAATTTCAGCCAATAAAGCTTCGTTAGTGCCTAAAAGTGGCGTGGCACCTTCGCTCACTAATTGCGTCATGCTACTGGTTATGCCTAGAAAAAATTATGTATATCGTGTTATCGATCAAGTAATCAATCAACAATATTAATATTGGTATGGTTGATTGAGTCTAGTCTGTTCGTATCGTGTTTGTCAATTATTTGCCGCATGTACCTGTTTAATTTGTTATAAACGAAAGCAAGGAAGCAAGAAACGTCGATTCAAGAAATTTACTTGCACATCGTTTGAACATTTTATGTATAGTTCCCCCGGTTAAAGCATACTTGTTCCAGACGAATGACTTCATTTTTTATTGGACTCATTTAGGCAATATTTCCTTATTGAACTGTTTATGGCGACCCGTTTACAACGGACGAGTGCTAACGTCACGCATAAATTGCTAGTGTGTAACAAGTCTCTATTCAGTATTCAATGAACTTTTAATATCACAGCATGTTACGTAAGATCGTGAAGACGACCATAAATAATTCAATGCTTTAAAGGAGATGCAGTGTTTCGTATATTGTTCTTCGACTAAATAAAATATTTCGCATTATTCGTCTTATGAATCGTTCTTTCAATATTTGCAGTTTATTGGATGATATATATATATATATCGTAAAAAGGGATATATGCGTGTATAATTTATACATGAAAAACCGTGTATATGTATCACAAAATAAAGTAACTTCAATCGAAACTGAGTGTTGTTTAATTAATTGAAGACAGCATTGTTGAGACGTAAACTTTGATCAATTACAATTAATACCGTTTCGTGACAGGGATCCCATATCGTCGTCACGGTCAGATTGATTACTTTTTCTGTATTTTCGAACTTTATTTTCCTACTTCGTTACGCAAGTCTTTTAATTGCATTACGTAAAACGAGTAGTTATAACACACGCATATCGCGTATTAGACTTTGATCTGAATTTTGAACGAAACGTGTACTTGCATTTGCTATTTATAGTCGCTTGAGAATATGTGTGTACGAGTTACGTCAAAAGAATTGAACGACAGCAAAAGATAAGATAAATTTTGATTCACTGTTCCATTCTATTTTGCTAAATTAGGCATCTTGTTCGATCATTTATAATCTATCATTATATAACATATATATATATATATATATATATATATATATATATATATATATATATATATTTGTAATATTATATTTGTAATATTATACTCCATATATTTCGTAAAAATTATCGAGTTTAGGTTAAGTTTGGATTATCCATAAAAATTTCGTAATATCACGAAGCAGACAACTCTTTGCGATTTCCTCTACGAACAACGGACAACTGACAGAAAAATCGCCATTACGGTGCACGATTCAGAATTAACGATAACGGGTGATCCGAGTGGTTCCTTCCTTCCCAAGTAACAATCTTTCCGGACCTAAAATGTCACAGCCAAATCATGCTCGAACTCCGTACCAAACGAATACATTCGACAAACTTTCGCAGCAGTTTTCCGGAAAAATAAAACTTCCTACAAAAAATTATCACGAGTTTCCAACTCATTCGTACGTTCAAACATTCGTTCCTCTTATATCCTGATATTCTTACAAATTCTTTCTCGGCGATGGGTAGCCTTTTAGGTGAACCGACCAGTAAATCAAAGGATACTGTGCATCAGGCATGGAAAGCTTCGATTCCAACGGAAGAGGAAGAAGATTCCTTGGTGATTTAACGTCCATTAAATCACGAAGGAAAAATGCGTTCAATCTGAAGGTCCGAGAGTTAAGAAAGAGAATCGGGGTCGAAGAATTCACAAGGAGGGCGTATATTTCCAGTCGGTGGCGTTCAAGATGAAATACTTGCCAGAGTGGGTGGACTGTCTGCCGGTGGATGGCTGTGTGGCCGCGGATTGCGGTGCCCTGGCGGTCTGATCCTCGCTGCTGTGGCCGCTGCTGGTGGCACTCATCGGACTATCCATGCTCCTCGCAACGTTGCTCGCGTTGACGTTGCTGCCGGTGCTGGGTAAGCCGCGCGACGTCACCGGACTAGGGCTGGGGGAGAACAACGAGTGGCCGGCCGAGTACGCGTGAGTGGACTTGGTGTCCACCGGTGAAACCCACATCTCCTCCAGTGGTATACGACCTCGTGACTCCACGAGCCCTGGCGTGCTTTGGCATCGTCCCATTGCAGCTGAAAGTTCGTATCGTGGGCGTAAAACGACACATGCCAGAAGTATGAAGTTCGGTTGTCGGAGAAACACGGTGTTGCTTTTAGTTTTGGGAAGGCTTGTAGTTTGTTTGAAAATGTGTCTTTTTTTTCTTTTTTTTTTTTCTCTCAGGAGTTATGTAGACTGACTGTCTTTTTTTTTTTTTTTTTTTTGTGAGGTAGTTGCAGTTAGATCATTATGAATGAAATCTGTTCGAGAAGGAGGTGGTGTGTGTGAAGTTAGAGTTTCGAATGTATTTGATACTTTCGCATAAGTTTGAAATTAAGTTTTGCGAAGGTACGTGTGCTGTTTTTGGTTTCGGTGAGGCCTGTAGTTTGTTTCGAAAGGTGTTTTTTTTTCTTTTTTTAGAATTTTTCAAGATCTACGTAGATTGATCGACTAAATGGATTCTACTTGGAAAGGAGACTTTTTATATGTTTGGTACTTAAATAAACTTTCCATTAAGATTCGTCAAAGTACGATGACGATATATCGTTTCGATAATGCAAAACTGCTTCTAAAACGAATGCTATTCCGATCTTAAGTGCGAAATTCACACAGGCTGAAAAGTTTCTAACCGTGTTACGGTCTCTCCACTTCACGTCGATACGTTTCTTCGAAAATCAACGACAACTTACAAATCGTAACGTTATCGCGAACGGTAGCCTCGTATTCGAATTCTGGTTTCACGGACGCGCTTCGTATCGATCGAGCTTGTACGTCGAATTTCGTTGTAACGTTAATAATATTCGGTTTCGCTTTAATTGGTTATACTATTCGCAGAGATCGAATTTCCTCTCACAGAGTAAAAATCGCTACACGATAATCAACGACGTTGTTGAGCTAAACGAAAGTTGAATATAACGATGGACGTCGTAATTCCACCAAATTGGTAACTAATCGTAAATCCTGCAACCACAGAGATGTGCACGAGTTTCCACAGCTCGACAGCTTTCCACGAGCTGAGATACAACTTCGTGTTTCCAATATTATTACAAAGCAAATACGCCAGCAACATCCTCGTTACTCCACGTCGAGTTGCCTTGACAAGTGCGATCTCCTTTTTCTCCTATTCGTTTTTTCCTCTCGAAATTCGTCTCGGGCTTGTTCGTTCTGTTCTACACGTTCGAGCCCTTTGTTCGAGAACAGGCCTCGCGGATCTGCTCGCGCTTCGGCAATGCCGCCGCCTAACCGCCTCCCATTTTCACCACGGCGGGCTTCTTTAATTAAGCCACCGCGCCTTTCTCATTGTGCAGCAGTGCAGCAGTGCGGCAGTGCTGCCTCTGCGGTTGTTGAGTTGCGCATGTGTGCGTCTGTGCCAGTGTGTATACACATCGAACTACACACGTACGTATATGCACACGCGAGTATAACACGATGCGATTCGAAAGTTCGTAACAACAGCAACAGCAACTTTGTTTCAGCGAAAGAACGACGCCAGGGCGAATAGGAAGATAAGCTGCGTTTGTTCGCTCTTCAACTTTCGGATTAATTAATCGAAAGCCTACGGTCTGGCCACGCCTGCCGGCGACACACCGTGGATCAAGAATTTGTTCGCAACGCCTTTGACGTCCCCGCTCGTTGTTTGCTTCGTTATTCGCCAACGAGGTACTTTTAAAAACTCCTACTCCGCGAGCCTCTATGGTGTATCATTAGGCTGTTCCATGATTTAAGAGCGAAAAAGTACTTTTGCCGTACTTTGGCTCTTTTTTTAATTGGTTTCAACGTTGCCGCAATGCACGGAAGAAGGTCGTTAGCGGACTGCGGATATTTATGCAAATCTGTTTCTCTCTTTCTTTCTTTCTCTCTTTCTTTCTTTCTCTCTTTCTTTCTTTCTTTCTTTCTTTCTTTCTTTCTTTTTTCTTTTACGGACAAGAGAAAAGAAGATTTAGGTAGGCGTTCGCCTATCAAGTGCGAACGCTGTTGTATGTCGAATATTCGACATATTTCTGGCATGTTACGTGTATTGCATCTCTGTATCTCTCTATCCTGATTCTACAGCGAAGTATATATCTAAGAGAGTTTTTTTTCAAACAGCTAAAGTCTAAATCAAGCAACGTGTAAATACGACGAAGAGAAACGATCAGCGAAAAATCAGCGAAATCGAAAATTAGTAAAAAATTGGGCATTCAACTTCCAGGTATCGAAGTTCGCAGTACTTTTATCAAAGTTTATTGGAATTCATTCGAGAGTTAAATTTTACCAGAGATGTCCAAGCCTTCGTTATTATCAAAGTTGCAAATTCCACAGAATTTTACCTTTCGTTGCTTGTTTCAAACTTCTCCAACAATCCACACTGTACCTTTGAAAACAAATTATAATATCGCGCCAGTTGTCAGACAATTTTAAACACCGTTTTCTCTTCTCTTCCTTTACGAAGTTTGATATACGTACAATTCTTCTCCGATAACTGCTTTTACGATAACCTTTTTCCAGCTATTGTAGCTTCGATGGCAGCGTTCGTTCTCTGCATACGTATAACCATGAATCGCTTGTACGTCTGTTCCTTTGGTCACTCAATCACGTCATAGAATAAAAGGTCCGAATCGACACGCGTGGCTGGTTGTATTACGGGCCAGGATTTTTGACAGGTATAGCGATCGTGGATATTTATTACATCCACTAGTAACATTTTTCTTTCTGTAAAAGTTTATTTACCCAGCCGAGGTAGGCCTTTCGGTATATTGCGTTTTTCAGACGTTGGAACGTCTGATTTAATCTAATGTCGCTTGCTTCTTGATTAAACAGCAGAATCTTAATATTTCCCGATTTTGAGAGTGAGAAAATGTACGGAGGATCGTAACACGTGACACCCATTTTAATGGTGGACAGCAGGCACGAAAGAACGAGAAAAGTTCACACGAGCATACGTCGTATCCCACGCGATCTTGTTCCAAAGCCATACGTATATTTCTGTTTCAATAATCCGCCACTGCTTAGCTTCGTAGAAGAACCGTATGCGTATGCAAGCTGGCAGTGATCGTGCGAAAGAATCTCGCCATCTTTCGATCGTTCCAGCTGTACGTCGAATAATACAGAGCGAAGCCAAAAACGGCTATGACTTTGAAACAAGATCACACGTGGCGCATGCTCGTATGAACTTTTTACGTCGTTTTTTGTGCGCCTCTTGCCCTATTCTCAAAGCGAGTACCGGGTATTATGATACACCCTGTATAACAAAGCATGTGCTGTCGCGAGAGTTACGAATCTGAAGTTCAGCCTTTTCGACGCGTCCGTATGACGTTGGAGCGAAACAACGAAAGACTTGACAACTAACGCGCAAAGCCATATATTTATTCCTCATTTTCGTGTTACTTTGGCTTGCGGAAGCGGCTGCTAAATTTTCTACCAACTGTTGCAGAATACTCTGTACACGAGGATAAATTAATAAGTAAATTACATCGGCGTGCTAACTTCCGCTCTAAACTATGTAATTGCTGCTAAGTGGTTAGACAGATTCGGCTAGAATTGCTGTTAATGCAGAGTACGTTTCAACTCGTTTGCATTTGTCAACTGTAACACGTGCGCGTGTACGCGCGTAGAAGATATTTATCCAAATGCTTTTACTATTATAATCGATAACCATTAGTAAAAATTTATTCGAAATGTTGCTGCCGCTGCTCCGACAGAACACGTTCAGCTGCCGATCTCACGACTAATTGGCGAACTAATTCTACTCCACTCACTCAGCAACGTTTCTCGTTTTTTACGGAACAAGAGATTCAAAAGTCACGGTATAGTGTCAATCAGCCCCATTGTTACGTTCGGAACAAAAGAACCACGCGAAGTCTTCATCGCCACCATTTTCCAGCATTGTGTCCTGATATTATACCTTTCTGTTCGGAAGAGCACGAGGGATCGATCGACGCGAACAAGATCGTACAATTCCATTAAAAAGTCGCGCTGCGCTAACCCAAACCTAACCCAAACCTAACCCAAACCTCTCGATAAACAATGCAAAATTGTCCTCCACAATTTTCCTCTATTGTCCGGGCCCAGTTGCGACAAATTGCTGTATATTCTTCTGTTCATGTACGTATATCTTATACGTTTGATCTCGTTTAGTCGTTAATGGACCTATTTAGTCATTGCTATAGCGCGTCCAACGAATCGAGTCGCTGGAGGTACGCGGGTTTCTACAGATACTGTATCACGGACCCTAGAAGCGACAGCAAACCCTAACAATAAACCACGTAAACCGCTTCTGAACTGAACGTTTGCCAGCCAACAGCTGAAATCCCTTGCGTCTATCGCGTGCCTAGCAGGCAAATGTTCTGTTTACCTCTACCGACTCGAATCGCTGAACGGACTAGCGTGGCGTTATTTGTCAATCGCGACTGAAAGCTAAGCGATCTTTTAACGTCGTTCGTTAATTAGCGGACTTCGGACCGAAAATCGTAATAAGCAAAGTCGCAAGCAGACAGAGAACTCTGCTCCGCTAGAGCGGCGCGATTTTCAACACGTTTCCATCTCACGGCACGCGCCGTCTGATTACTGAAATTCCGCGGTAGACCAAATGATACTCGTTACGCGTACGTGCTCGGTTCAAGGCAATTCGCGTCGGTCCGCGCGTTCTAAGAAGATCGCCGTGTTGCAGAGAGTCGATGAAAACGCAACGCCGTTCAAGTCGCAGAATCAAGCGGCGCTTAGAAGTTCCTACCTTTCTCGAGAGGAGCCCTCTTGTATTTCTCCAATCTCTTCACAGCGATGGCTTCCAGTCTGATCCTGGCCGCAGGATACTCCTTCAGAACGTCCCACATGTCCTTCTTGCTGAGGACGAAGAGGTCCGAGTAGCCCACCGAACGTACACTGGCTGTTCGCCGGTTACCTGCGTCAATGTAGCCATTTATTGGTTATCGAGATGCGTCAAGCTTTCTGTTGTATCCGCTCGGAACCGATCGATCGACCGATCGTTCCGCTATCGTACATCGATCGTGTAAAGCTCGTCGCCGATCCAACAGCACGTGGCCTGAATGGCACCCGGGCCAGCATCCGCGTATTCGCGTTATTTGCATGTATTCTAATTAACAGAAGCGCGTCCACTTAATAACAGAAGCGCGTCCACTTAACGACAACAGCACGGCACAGCACCGCGACGTGCGTTCCTCCTTGCCGATACTGAAATACCGATCCTGAGCCGTAGTAATGAGATCTGAAACGGGACTCTGACTTATGAGACAGCCGGGGTATCTCGCGAGATTTGCCTGCAAATGAACCGCTGCGAAATAAGAAACTGGTGTCTAACTCGAAACACGCGGCTGGTTTCTGTGTCGGAACAAGCAATAGCGAGTTGCTTCTTCTTCGTTTCAACTCGTCGATCCGAGAACGAGATAGAGGTCCGTGAAAGCAAGAAGCTATAAATCTGTGTGATTAAGCGAACAGCGATGTCGTTTAGCAGATCACGAACAGGATATGTACAACGCACTCTAATTCTGGTATTAGCGATCCGAATCGAGACTCTCGGGAGCTTTAAGCTTGGAATCGTGTTCCCGAAGCGATCCGAGAAATTGTCGTCTCATATACGATGCAGATTCGTAACTGTTTCAGATCCTATCGCTAATCGGACGACGTCTGGTTGCTTCGAAGCTGACTCAAAAAGCTGACCATTTCAATCTTCCACGATCGTTAATTTAATCACTCTGAGTTTTTACAGCTACTTTAGTCGATTTAATCTCACGTGTATGTTATTTAGTCTCACGTGTAAAATGTTACGGTCTGCCGTAATTTGCCTCTACCTGACGTACCGTCATTTTTTCTACGGTCGTTACTAATGCTCTGATTTTTTTAAATAATATCCGTTACCGGGTCATCGACGTCCAAGGCCGAATCTCTGTTCATCCGCAACTATCGATCGTTTATACACATAGCGTATGAAATTCACTTTCGCTCGTTCCGAATTTCAAGATTCTCCTTCATTTCCTATCGCCTCCCCTTACGATCATTTTCTTTAATAGTAAAATGTACCATTACCGACGCTTGGACAGCTGAACGTTGTGCCACTGCTGTGTCGTTAAATGGACGATAGTTGTGACGATAGTACGTCGATGCTGAAGGATACTTTACACGCCGATATTACATAACGATACAACTCGAAAACCATATCAAAGCATAACCTTGGCTCATAAGCCGTAAAAATCATGCTCGACAAAATTTCATTGAAAATCGTCAAACTACGTGATGTTTTATATCTATGTATCGTGTGTGTGTGTGTGTGCTTTAGTGGGAGTTAAGTTTTCTTATCATTACAAAGAGCGTCATGTGACGATACGTATACGTTATGTGTAAACTGCGGATATCTACGTAATTTTATATTTTCACGAACGTAACTAAAGAAATTGAGTCGGAATAAAAGTTTCTTTTACATACTAAATAACGTAGTAAGCGTTCTGTTTGAAACGTTTTGTACGCTTTTGCACATTATATGCGTTCTGTAGATTATTATTGTACGACAGATTGCACGTATGCTGATGATAAAAGATAAAAAGAAAAAGAAGAAGGAAAAACGAATATTCCATATCTCTTTCCCTAACACTTTAATTGTTATATAATCGCATTGACGGATCGTTTAACTTTTCCTTTGACGAGTCACTTATCCGTGAATAGAATCTGAATTTTTATTCCATTGTCGCAAAGAAATGCAATTGCTGGGAAAACTGTAGAACCGAAGAGGTTACTTTAAACGCCAAATATATTTTTCATATAGATATTATTTCACGCAAGTGTACGTGATATTTTGACAAAAATTGGACCTAGTTTCATCCGGGGAAATACGTTTCGTATGTATCGAACTGATATTCTAACGAGAAGATTGTCAAAGTGAAACCATTCGAAAGCGTTGCGTAAATTCTTGTACGTCTTAAACAGGATTTCTTCTAAAATTCTTATCGTCGTAAAATAATGGTCAATTCCGAGTCATGGTTCATTTGCGCATAATCTCTTTTTCACATAACACGTATATATGTCGCTCCTTTGCCGTTAATTGTAAAAAACATTTATGTTCAAGAAATGGAAACACAACTCTTGATGCATCTCGTATTGCGATTAATTACCAATGGTGAGTGCGATTTAATTGCTAAAACGGTAGAAGGGAATAATTTACTGTAATTTATTTGCTAGAGCTAAAAGGGGTAAAATTCGATTTATTCGCGGGCGTGTACATAATGTTCCAACATGCAAAGTACCTATTTGTATTGTACCTTGGCAAACACGGAGAAACATGTATTTATTTTAAAACTAATTGACGGATGTGCTATCGATGACTGAAATGCAAATATACCTTTGTTCGTGTACGTAATGTATGCGATATCATAAATCGAAATGTTTTATTTGCTCCGACAAGAAATATATTGTTGCAACGCGAATGTCGACTATTATTTGTTTGTATAATGTTACAAATTGATTAATTTCCTTCGCGAAACGTATGTCGTAATAGCTACGCACTGCTTGTAAAAGTTGTTGGGTCGTTTACACGATATTCACCCCGTTCGTGAAGTTGAGAAGTTTTAAAACGCGACGAGATTGTTCGTTCGATCGATATATTCGGTATAATATTCACATAACGACGTTAACGAAATACTGGTACCTCCAAATCATGCTTGCTAATAATAATGACATCTAGAAATTACTCTTGGCTATTCTTCCCAGCGTACAGTGTTTCACATAAAATTTGTTCTCGACGTAGATCGTTCAATATACAGGAAACTAACTACGATAATTAATATACGGACATTTATATATATATATACGAGAAAGTAATTTTCGAGTGCAAATTAGTCACATCCGTGGGTACGAATCATCGCAGCAATAAGTTACAATAATTATTAAGAGACTACGTTAAAGAAATGGTAGAGAAGAATCGTGAAAAGTATAATAAGATAATAAGATATATATATATATATATAGGTACTTGAATAGTGCACTGATATGGGTAATAAAGTAGAAAAATATGGAAATGAACGTGAGCGAAGGAAATATTTACCAGATGTATTTAATTCATATACTCTCTCCCCTGTTTCTACGTGAGAACACAACATTTTTTATTTATCGTTGACCATTAGACATATATCAGTTATATCGATGATTATAATTAGACTGTCGTATGAATACCGATTATCGTTATGATTAAATATTTTTTTTTTTTATATCTTAAACAGAGAATTGTACGACGGATACAAGTTATATAATCATCGATGCGAGATATTCGCAAAAAACTTCGATAATTAATGTTCGTTCGAATTCAAAGTTCCTTGTACAAACAATGGATACATAGAAAGTGGCCTGTTTCGCAGAGACGACTCGCAAATATTTCCTTCCGCGGATAGATCACGAGTAAATGTATTTGTTTCAGCGTGTCATAGAAGCAAATCGATCGGCAAACGTAACCAGAAAGAAGATGAAAGAAGATGAAAGAAGATGAAAGAAGATGAAAGAAGATGAAAGAACGCTGAAAGAGCATGTCCAGTTTCCAAATGGGTCAAATCTAAACTAGGTATTCTAATGTTACTACGAAAGCAGGAGTGTCTAAACAGGAATGATAAAAACAGGAGTGACTAGAAAGTACAGTGACTCACGAAACACCCTTTTATGTGACCTTTTTATTTGAACACCAACTAAAACAGAATAACTTTTTTAATATCGGACCAAACGATTTGAGTCTCTTTTGAGAAGTTTGGTCGATTTACTGGATGACGTGTAAAAAAGCTTCAAAAAAAAAAAAAAAAAAAAAAGAAAAGAAAAGATTTCAATTGCAGTTATGTATATAGGTGTACATGCTGAGAAGTTCATCCGACAAAAAATCTCGGATATACGATCAAAAATCTGTCCGTACATACGGCCAGAAGTTATCCTCACCAATTCCTGGAACTGTTGGCTCGAGGCAGGCCTCGCTATCTATGATCCGTATCGACGTAATTCAATCCGATCTCGAATTACCGGAATGAGAGGAACAATCTTTTTTTATCTTCTATCATATCGTCACGAGATGGCCTTAGCCAGATTACTGAGATTCGCACGATGAAAACGATATCGGACATGGCTGTATTTGAGCAACAATTTTTAATCGAACTAAAGAAATATGTGACATGTGATCGGGAGTAAGAAATGACCGGACTCTACGGTATCGTATTACTAAGAGCTGAACCGGGTTCGGGTTATGGTTACAATCGCTGGTATCACACTGTACCTATTCTGTCTCGCTCGCGCTGCTTGGTACTCGCTCTTATCTTCGATGCACGCACGGCAGAGCACGGTAGAGTGAGCACGAGTCCCGTATTCATGTACTTGCCATGTATTCGGACACTACAGCGTACAGAACAGGGCGCATCTCGCCGATTTTGTTCAGCTTAAAAATACGTCGTCAAGGTCAACATTCCGGACAACTTTTTCCTAAGCATGTTGCTACCGCTGGGTCTCAGTATCCGATGTGGTTGCAAAGAATTTCGATTTATGTTACGGTTGCACCTCACTAATACTGTGTACATAAAAAGGAAAAAATGAATGGGTTATGGTAGTTATGGGTTATAGTAGTAGGTGTATTAGGCGATTAGGCGGCCTCCAATATGCTGGCGTGAAGTGATTTTCAACGAGATTATCGATGTAGGAATGTTGCGCTGCGTCTTATCAACACGTACATACTAATAATTCTAATTAGAGTCAGCAGATGCGCGTACTGGTCCTCTACGCGTGATCCAACGATACGCCTTAGTTTCTTAGTTATACACAGAGCTATGTTCGACAGTATGTATAAATAATAATGGAATTTACGATACACTTACAAAATCGCGTGAAATAAAAGTGAAGTTACGCTAGCGTTACGAGTATGGATCTAACCTAACCTAACCTAACCTTTAACCCATTGACTTATCTTTTCTCGTTTATATTAAAGATGACTGGCATCAATGAGTTAAGTTTAGGTTGCACTATATAAAAATGCGGCCATCTATGCGTCAGAAGAAGCGCGATGAAAACTAAATTTAGTCGAAGCTTTTTGCGAACATCTCGGAAACGAAGATCGGGCGACGCTTATATGTGTAGGAAAAAGTTTTTTAGAATTGTTAATCTTGGCATGCATATCTGTCCTTTCCTATATCACGAAAAAGATTGTAAGAGCGATCTTCACCATTTTCTTCGCGATTCCAACCAACTGCAATTTTTCCACGATTCTTTTTACACATCGTCGATTAAATTAATCGGTGATTATGCAGAAAAGAGGTGTCTTAACTTCAACGACCCTGTCCTTGGAACGCGATATAGAAGGGAAAGTTCTGAGCAACGTGCAGTTTGTCCTAGACGATCAAAAGTTAGGTTAAGTCGGATTTTTAGCAATTCAGCCATCCATGAAATCCAACCTAGCCTAACGTAACTTGACCATAACTTACCACTATTAGGACTGCAATCCTACGCAAACTCGTGTGCAATTTCATCTTTATCCGCTTTCAGCGGAACAAATGCAATGTAAGTACCGTTTTCTCTTTCGTCGCAACTCTTCAACCACGATCGTCCCACGTTTCGAACAAAGTGCGTGTTATTCAAGAACTTCCACCCTACGACATATCCGAAATTCAACAAAACTGTTGTTGAAGCCCCACCCGCCCCCTCCCTTTCTGCATAATTACCGACTAGTCGATCTAACTTCTCAAAAAAAGCTCAAGTCGTTCGGTCCAATATTAAAAAAGTTATTCCGCTTTAAGGGGTGTCCAAATACTTTCGTGAGTTACTATATACGTTTGTCCGGTTGGATCGATCGACCGACACGACCCACGATTGATTTTCTCCCGCTTTCGGCCTTGTCTCCTCGTATTTTCGGAACGCTCGGTATTTTTATCACGGCCGAGGCCGTGCACAGAGGCCCCAGCGTTATAAAGTATCATTTATTTTCGTACGATATCTATTACGTTTCAGTAGGTTGTGTTGGTTTATCGGCTGGAAGACAATAATCGATAAAAACAGAGGGTCGAAGGCTAAAGGGCAATACGTGTCACGGGCCTTGTTCAATACGCATCGACGATCTCGCAACGATTTCGCCCTATCGATTTTTCTTTAAACCTTGATTCACGCTAGCGATCACGCTACGGTCAGGTTACGTCAGGTCAGGCACCGGTCAAAATCACTTATACGTAATCCAATGGAAGCGTTCATTCACAGTAGGTGGTTCGATCGAGTCAAGTGAAAATCTCTTGACTGGTGCCCGACTTGACATGACCTAACCGCACCGTGGTAATCGCTAGTCTGAATCAAGGTTGAGAGTCTGAACTATCGTACCGCTACCATTCGAAGTTGTTGAAGAGTTAAGCTTGATTCGCGCTATCAATTATGGCGAGGTCGCGTCGAGTTAGGTATCGGTCAAAAAAGACGTTTAATACTGCCCTAAAATAATGACTAGGAACGAGGATCTCGATGATAAATTTTCTACGATAAATAATCTTTTAATAGTCGATATTGCAACGAAGTTTCAGACAGTAAAAGTATTGGTCGCTTGGTGTGCAAATTACCGAGACGATCAAGGCAGGATTTAAAGTACTTTCCTCTACCTAACCAGTGCCGGTGACGATCAAAACTCTATTGCATCAACTGTCCTGTCTAAAATCCTATTCGCACATCGTCATCGCCCGACGCATTACGACACGTTTTTTTGAAGCACTCGATTCTAACGCGCGATCTTTTGTTCGTTGCGCGATCGTCGAGAGCGCAAGTAGCAGGAGGAAATCGACAATAGGAATGTCGGTGACAGAGAAAGTTACAAGAGTAGTAAAGAAAGATGATCGTTAGTAGAAAGTTGGGTTTGAAGATCGGCTCATACCGGCTCGACGGGTTGCCCTCTCGCAGAGCAGTAAGAACGTGAATCGTGAAAACGTGATCGTGAAATACGAGGGGGGACTGCTCACGGGCCCCTGGTCCGCTTGGAATATTTACCGCACTCTTTACCTGCAGTCCTCATATTGAGAATGCTGATCTCCCCGAAGTAGGAACCGGCCTTAAGTGTAGCCAGCACCGTCTTCCCGTTATCAGCCACCACCTGCAGCCGGCCTCTGTTCACTATGTACATCTCCTTGCCTACCTCACCTGAAACAGATTTCAGAAAGGAAAGTTAGTAATAACGGTGGAAATCCATTTATGCGAACAACAGCTAGAATCGAGGACAGAAATAAGCGTGCAGGTAGTGGAAGCGGATATCGGTGTAGTTTGATCGAGCTAGCACGGTCGGACCCCGGTAACACGGGTCTCGAGGGAGGAGCTAAAATCTTCGAGTTATACAGCTTTCGACTTATCGAAATCTCCGGGTAGAAGAGATTTAACGAAACGAAAATTCCAGGTAAAGGAGCTTCGTACCGGGGCGCAGTCTTACATTCATCTCTTGTTGAAAAGCGTTGGAATTTTAAGCTTTCTCTTAGAAATCGCTTCGTTCGATCTACGTAAACACGCTTGTTGTTAGAGATTAAGGACACGGTACGCGGACGATGGCATTACGCGCTCGACCGACGAAGAGATCAGGACACGGCCGAGTGGCGAACAATTTTGAAACGGAAGGAAATCTCGCTTAACAGGTAGCGAGGAGGATGGGCGAGTCGCTACTATACGAGTTGCAATTGCATAAATTGTTTGACCCCGACAGGTTCACCACCGCAAGTGGTGTTCTATCGTAGCGGAAACGCGATCGAATTTCCAGCGACCACAGATATGTCATTGGAAGCGAGATTCTTTGGAAACGTTTCGCTAGATCTTCCTGCAGAAGGTTCCCTCGGAAACGTTTTTACAGCGATGCACGACGAATAGAAAACAAACCAGGAATTTCTGCCGAGAATGTAGAATTCTGCGATACCGCGCGATCACTCGATTTTCCTCGTATCGTGTACAGAATACAGGGAGATTCGATGGATAAATTAAATTCATCGACATCTAGTTTCGTAGTTGCTCCGAACCGATACAAAAAGGTAAAAATAGTTAACGATACGCGAAATCGATGGACAAGAAAAGAACAGTGACATCCATAGTGACGACGCACAAGGAACGGTGACGATACCTGTAGGAATTGAAACGAGCGAATAAATTCCAATTCTCAGAATCTTCGCTCACGCCGCTGCAATGTATTACCCGACGTGTATTACCAACCATACCTGAATTTTGATTGATAATGTTTCATTAGCAGTCTAGTGGGAAACGGAGCATACTTCCTACTTGCATTGCACAAGCAACTTGATATCTTCTTGCGTTCTACACTTCTGTGCGCCTGCTACGCTCCGTCATCCTATGTTTACTCTGTTCTACTGCGTTCAGCCTTGTTCTAACAATCCTGTTCTATCCCATTCATCGCACTACTTATGGGGATTAAACCCACATCAAGCGACGTCAAAGCTCGATTCTCCATGCACGTTGAACGTACACTTAGGCGAGCTGCTTGCTGCCAGACGTTAGACCGTTGAATAATTTTAAAGAAGTCACGGCCACCGCGCATAGTACGCCACGTACTAATCTATCCTATCCATTTGTTCTATACATTTCTAACATTTTCAAACTAATGCAAAAACCTACACCAAAGCAGCCAGACATCTACGCCAAACGTATTACGAATATGTGTCTATCCGAGTCTTCCCATTTCACGATAATCCAGACTCACAATCCCGGCTGTAAAGCGTAATAAATACGTTCGCACGGAAGATGCCTACGAGTGTTCCAACACTGTCGTCGTTTCGTTCAACCTGCGTACGCGTATATGTAAAATCGCGCGAACCACCGAGAGAAAGCGATTCGTTTGAAGAAAGCCACGGTAAAGACGACGTTAGCGTAGTTACAGTAGTAACGGGTAGCTATAAGTCAGGCTAAAGTCGCCAACTGCGCCGCAGCGGCAGTGATCCGCTCGACCTAGAGTCGGCCATCGAGCAGAAGCATCCACAAGGCGCTGGAAAACGGCTGCAGTCGCGTACCAACGGTCATGCGGCAGTCGTTTCCGCGGCGATGAAGAGGCTGCTAGAGAGAAGACGATCGTCTCTCTCTCTCTCTCTCTCTCTCACTCTGTTACACATACTTACACACACTCTCTCTTTCTCTCTGTGTGTGTCCACTGCCTGCTTCCTCGCCCTTCGCTTTCGTTTCTCATTCTCCGGTCTGCCAGGGGAAGAGAAAATTATTTGGCTGGCTGGTCACGTTCGTTCGCGCGACCCGTTGAAGAAATACTGACCGATCGCCGACGTGTCCAACGAAAACTATTCCACGCTCGGTTGCCTTTAATTAAATCGACGATCTTATTCACTTGCCTTCGCCAGCGAATCTACTTTCCACTCTTCTCAAAGGTTTTTCGGCGTCGCGGAGTCGTTCGGTGGCCCGAAAGATCTCGATCGTTCGAACCCACGTGTTTCTTTGACTTTATTTCGTAGAATATCGTGGCTATTCGCAGGACGATGGAAAATGGTCGAACGGTTTTCGAGATCTACGCGGCGCACGGTCTAAGAGGGTTCGCCACTTTTGTGGCATTTCCGATAATCTCGCGGAAAAACGTTCTTCGCACGAAAGTTGAACAGCCCCGACCTGGCTACAGACTCGCGATAAGAAAATTTCTCGGAAAGATTCTTTCTCGAGGAGCAGCGGAGATCGCTTCGATCCTTGCAAATTCGTTATGCCGTAACGAACGAATTAGGACGCTTTGGATAACACGTTCGGAAGAGATCGGTGAATGCCCTGGTGTCGTTGTCCGCTTCGTCATCTACCTACGGACCGAAGCTGAACCTTTTTTATTTATTAATAAATATTTTCACGGTTTATCCGAGGGTTGAATTTAAGTCGTTTAGCGGCGGTACTTTTACACGATATCGCCTTATTTTTTTTTTTTGTCCTGAAAATACTGAGGCTGAACCTTTAACGACGGTTCTGATCGTTTTTTAATGGAAAGGAGAATTACGCAGGTTCGAGCAGGGCGAAAATAATCGCGCCCCGCTATCGAACACACGACGTTTCCTCTTTGAACGGACCTGCAGTTGCCGGAAGAACGCCGGGGAAGATAAGATCGCGCGCGAGGCGGCAGAGAATATCTAGCGAGCGCGCCGCAGTCATCCTTAGACGCGGATTATTCTCTCGAATCTGCGGCACGGTTAGCTATTTCTCGGAATAAAGTATTTCGCTCGTAACTGCGCCTTCTGGGTACGCTATTGGCAACGAGGCCAAGCGGAGGGGGTGGGCAATCGCTTCTGAAACTTCTGCCAGCTAGGGTACATCTTTTGGCGAGGTTCCAGCTGCTCGTTCCAAAAGAATCCCGGTCAGGAAAAACGTGTGGCGATGTGTAAAAGGAAGGAAGGAAGGAAGCAAGCAGGCAGGCAGACAGGCAAGCAAGCAAGCAAGAAGAACGAGGAGGGAGCAGAGGACGAGAGGAAGGAAGAAATTGCAAGTGAGAAGTTATACGCCCTGTGGACTATGCGCAACGTATCGTGGTACACGTCGAAGAAAATATTTCAAAATACATTCGACAAAAATCACTTAAAAGCGGCTCGGAACTAATCCAATCAAATAAATGGATAAAGGAAATAAAGGCAGTCAGGCTTGAAAAAGGAAAGAAAAAGACACGCCACCCGTTGACTCGATAAACAGATTGACTTAAACGCAACGTGCCAATAGCGAACACGCGTCTATGATTATCGATACTGTATAAAATAAAGACGGGTTTACACCGGCCCAGTCGCTGGATCGAGCGACCGAAGATCGCAGCGGTTTGATTGGAAATCGGTCGACGTCTATGTTATTCTGCAGTGGCGACAGATACACTACTGCGCTACGCTTCCAATCAGCACCGAACATCGAGCTGGGCTAGACGATTCCGGTGACCGAATAAATAGAAAAGAAAAAAGAAAAACGAAAAGAGGAGAAATTACGCGTACCTTTGCGACAAATATAGTCGCCAGGTGAGAAGAGAACTGGCCGCAGTCTTAGTACGAGCTCGCACAGGAAGCCAGCCTCCGTGTTCTGGAAGATCTCCACCCTCCGTAGCGTGTCCAGGTGCACGTTTATCGCAATTTCGGCCTTCAGCTTGTCTGCAACGTTCCAACGGGATTAATTTAAGGGCGGCGACTTTACAGCTTCCGTTTTTTTCACAGCTTCTTCGCTGCGAGACCTTAAGGTCTCTCCCCTCTCCCTCCCTCCCTCTCTCTCTCTCCTCCCCGATAAATTCGGCTCGGACGATTTATTTCTTCATGAGTGGATAGGCCATAAAGCTTAGTCCAGCGCTGGCGGTAAATTGTCAGCAGTCGCCACGTGTCGCAGTCAATCAGCCGCGGATCTGTCTTTTTACGAATCTTCCACGGAAGACAGAGACGCTGATTGACTGCGGACGATTGTCTGTCAGCGTCAGACTTAGCTCGAGAGAGAGACGTCAGAAAGGTTATATTAAGGATGATCTGGGATTTTCTTTTTACGAACTTTACGATCGTAGTAGCCTGTAAATATAGCCTATAATGATATTTCCAACTCGATTACGTCGAAAACGATCATTGGTCGTACGAACAAATTTCTATTCCACGTTTTTACATCCGGTGTGTATTTTAAACGCTTGAAAATTATTTGCGGGATGGCAGACTCGGCCAGCGGCAGATCCAACGAATTATCCCGCAGAAATATGTTTCAGCGACGTCCATCATTCTGGCTAAATGAGAATCACGATGGAAGATTTCTACGTGCGTCGTATTACCGCGGGATGAAATAAGATTGCCGCAGCTATGACTAAGGTAAATCCAGCGGAATAAACCTCGATACGCGATTCACGTGTACGTACGAGAAGAAATAAGGAAGAGGAGGAATTACCGAAGGGGAAAAGCGCAGCGTGCGATGCTAAATGCTGTGGAAAAAATTGCACGAGCAAATTGATGCACCTTCGAGCAACCCTTCGTCAATGCGCGAACACGTAAAATCGCCAGTAGAACGTCGGTGAATATTTTAGTTTGCGATAAATCCGATAAATGCGATAAATAACCAAAATCAGCCCGTTCGTTACAGTTATTCGCAGTTGGAACGATCAAAGGTTAATACTTCTTCGTCGTTACATACTCTGAGAAATTTTTACGACATTTACCGATATAACTGGCTCTCGTTTAGTCGGAAATGAATTTTTACTCAACGACTTTCATCTAAAAAAATATTTGAAATAACCGCTATTTTGGATCCCCGAAGATCACCAGTTCCGGATATTTTATTCTTTTTGCCCGTTCCTTTTATACCCTTAATTAGCCGCGTATAATTCCCGCAGCGATGTCGTGACTAAAAAAGCACGATTTTAGGCAAAAACGAGTTTGCATATACGAACGAATCTTCGAAATAGACTCGTGAAAAAACTTTACCGGTAGAATAAGTATAAATATTCCTCCAACACGTATAAATTCATCAGACCTTTTTCAAATATTAATAAATATTAGGCTTATCGTTTGAACAAATTTCTCGGCCATTGTTGCCGAGATAGAACGATGCGTTGTTGCGTTGCTCTGGTACAAGTAAATAAATTATTCGTTCCAACTTACTATTAGACAAAGAGACGAATGTTTCGTACGGAGAAGTGCAGAATATGCTTACCGGGAAGACAGCTGACAGCTTTCTCTTCGTCTGAGCATTTCTGCGTCAACCAAAGATAGTCGAACCATTTGATCACCTTCACCTGTAGATGCTTTGGCACTCTTCTCATTCTCATGTACGTTTTCACCCCATCCAGCTTTGCTGTAATTAGAAGAAAAAAAAAAAAAAAAAAAAGGAAAAAGATCGAGATTATTACAAGTCGATATTCTTTCATATCACGTCGCTTTTCGGTATTACGCTATTCGTAAGTAGCAGCAATGTCAGTCACTAATTAACAGCGTAAAACATGATTCAAAAATATATTAGTTATCTATCTGGTTACGCGGGCAACAGGAGATATGGTATCTAGAAATGTACAGAGAATCTGTCGATTAATTTTCGTCCGAGTGTCCGAACAAACGACGCTTTATTCGAGAAAAGTGACTCTGTTTTATTATTCAAAAATTCCACCGTCCGAACAGTTGATTTCGAACAACGAAGGCTCTCTTCTACTGTTATCTCGCTTTATCGCCCCTTGAAACTAAGAGAAATCAAAGTGTTGGATAGATCATCCCCGTAAGTAATGCGATTATTCCTAAGAATTCGGCTTGAAACAACGAGAGTTTTAAAAATATTGGAAGCAAAGGAAAACTTGGCACGAAGAGCTAACGAATTCCAGGAAGCGGGTAGAAATACAATTTATGGAAGGTACGTGAAAATATGAATTGCAAGGAGCAGGTAAAATGGAAAATTCATCGCTGATCGATGGTCGAGACAGGAAGTTTATTTATTTTCCTCCGGTATATGAAAACCCACCACCGCGTTACTCATGGAACCACCACTTGACGATACGTATTCGTGACAATCCATATTCTTCTCTCAACTTTTCTTGCTCCGCACGTTTACTTTCCTCGCCACGTGACGTTTCAGTCTTATCTTCGCTCGTACAAGACATTGGCAAAGTTTGAACATCGCATCACCGGACGCTCTGTGCCCTGCTTGCTTTTTATTTTGTCGTTGGACGTTTACACAATCTACTGCCGGTCGTTGTTCGTGCGAGTTAATGAGTAAATTTGCTGGGTGTTAGGCGACTCGAGTCGGAAACCATCCATCGATGGTGTTTAACCGAGTTTATCTCGAGAGATCGTTCGGCCAAGCCCTCTCGAGTCTTCTTCCAGCGCGCTGACTTGATAAATCGTTGACGAGATTAATTCGGTGGTTCGGGTTACGGTTTCTACATCTTGTTCAATCTGATTCGATCGCGTCTTCGACCAGAGCTATTCGCGTACATCGTTGCGCGCACAGTCCGATCGGAGACGTAGCCACAGAAGAGTTTCTCATTGAAATGCCAGGTATTGTACTTTTTATCGACGTTCAGTGTCGTAGACGGCTCGGTGCGTGGGCATAATTCGATCGACGAAAAGACAATCCGATCTTATTGGTCCGCGAAGAGACAAACTTTGTAAAAAAAAAAAAAGGAAAAAAAAGGCACTAACGTACGTGTCCTTTGCTGAAACATTTTTTAACCGACTCTCGCACGAAAAATCTGAAAAGCCGCGATATCCGTTACCGGGTAGCTCGCATGTTCGATCGCTTTGTTTAATTTTTAAACCGTACGTTCCTCTGGAAATCTGTTCAGCCGGCCGCTGTTATAACGAGAATATTGGTTAAAAAGTATCTGTACACTCGGCCACAATAGCTGCGCGGACGCGTTGTCGGCTCGAACGGAAACCGGAATTAACTGAAAATTTCACGCACGGATATTTCGCGGTGTTTCCCCGAAACCGACGTTTGATGTTCGAATTAATTAGCGGTGTCCAAATGGAAAAATATGCCGGGGAAATCTATGCGTTCGACCAACGTATGGCTACGGTTAATCGCGAAAGTTTACGCACATCTACCGAATCCTGTTTACCTTCGCTTATTTACGTCCGCTTAATCCACGCGATCTCTAATCATACGATACATCTCTAAAAGGAATTGGAGAGATCGAAGCGTTTGATGACTTGGAAACTCGATAGCTTCGATTTTTCTCAAACTTCGACGTGCGCGATGTACTACATCATTGAATATAACATCGAACAACGATGTACAACGTCGAACAAATAAATATAACGTATGACGTTACATTGTAGCGTGCCAAATTTAGCGGGCCAGTTTTCACGCGCCAAAAACTTCTTCGCGGAGCAGAAGAATGTTTGCTACGATATTCCGTATTCACTGTAGACTTTTGCGACTGACTGTACGACTACGATGAACTTGCCCCCAAACTTTTCCCATTATCAGCTTACGTTTAACACGCACACGCGCAAGCACGCGTACGCACAGACGGATGATAATTTACGGAGATTAAACGAGCGGATGACAAGCGACGATCATCGCAAATTCCGCGAATTCGGCAAACTCTTGCCGCGCAGAAATACTTGTCACGTTCGAGAATGATTTTATCATTAGGAATGCTTTTTCCTACGCGTTCCACCAGTTCCGCCGCGTTGACGTTTCTACGACACGGATTTATGAAAACTGAAACGAAAGAAGAGACAAAATATCTTTGCAAAGAAAATTAGGTTTCGCCGAGCAAATGGTAAAAGAATAATTAAGCCGACCTGGAGAAACGGGGCGATCGAGAATTCTGAGAACAATAATTCACGCCCCATGGTACATCGGAAACGAGGACCTATGTAAAGACTTAGAATATCAACAGTCAAAGAGGAAATCGCTAAGTACGCAAAGAAATGCAAGGAAAGACTAGAAACACACCTAAATCAGCTGGCTGCTGAAGCAAACAAAACTATAATAAAAAGAAGACTCAAGAAGAGGTAGAAGTCCATAGACTTGCAATACAAGATCAATAAAGAACACGGAAGATGGAACTCCGCTGAGGGTAACCATTTACGTGCTATATTTACAATAAGCTAAACGATTTTGCCAAATGTCCTACTGGACAAATTGTAAAATATACACAAAAAATAAATATTAAAAAAAGAAATGGTAAAAGATGCGATCTCCGTCGACGAGATTGTCAAGCACTGTTTTGCCTTACCGTTCGTTAAACGGAATGATCGCCAATTATTAATAATGAAAATGGGAACATTTTCATCGTAACTGTACACTTTGGGTTATACAAACTAAATCAAACGCTCCGTTGGAGAAATTGTAAAATGCAGAGTAAAAGAAAGAAGGAAAGAAAGAAAAAAAGAAAGAAAGAAAAAAAGAAAGAAAGAAAAAAAGAAAGAAAGAAAGAAAGAAAGAAAGAAAGAAACAAACAAACAAACGTAGATCCATTGATCTACGAAAATTGATCCAATGATCGAGAAACCTGATCGATGTACGTAGGCGAGAGAAACGTCTCGTTTCTACCACACAGCGAAATATTTGCGAACGAATCACCTAATAAATCAACGCCGATTGACGAAACTGAGACTGCAGAATTCACCAGATCGGCGAGACTTTTGCGAACGATCGTTCCAATTCCAAGCAATCGTTAAAAGTTTCAACAGAACTGTGTTAATAATTTAGAGCTGCGAATCATTTTTAATTGCGACGATCGGTAAGTATAATCAGAGCCGGAACGATAGACGCGATTACGCTAGTTTCCGCGAATCATTTCCAATTTGACGATCAGAAATCGTAATTGGAGCCGGAACAAGGATGGACACGATTTGCTCCTCCATTTCCGTCATTCCTCCGCTTCTAATTTTGATGGTCGGCAACTACGGCGAAAGATGGGAAAAATGTTGGACACGATCTGGGGCCCGTTCTTCCGTAGACCATCCTTGTGTCTTGATGAGAATTGTCGGCTGCCATAAAACGAGGTGTAGTATACGTCCTGAGAGACGTAAAGGCAGCATCGTAAAATATTTTTCCGCTAGGAAATGCGTTAATAAAAATCGCGTTTCGTAGGTAGCCTTACATTTCTAGCCGCTACAGGCGTCCAGAGGCAATGCTGTTCCTGCAGCAACATTTAATTTAGTGGTGTGTACAGTTCCTCGGTGTATCGGTGTGGTTTCCAGGGGAACAGATGCGAGCGTAATTCACAGAGGTCCGGGCATTTCAGGCCTCTGTTGGAATAAAGAGAAAGGTCCATTTGCTCGCCAGTACAGCTTTTTCAAATTACTGATAATTCACCAACGAAACCGTGGCGTTGATCATCCAACGCCTTGCGACAGTATTGTGCAAGGATTTTCAAAAAATTGCGGGGCTGGTGAGAGCCATTCACTTTCGCCTTTTCGTTAGTCGCGCCATTCGCTCGGATTCGAATTTCTCGCAACGTACGATTTTTTTTGTTCACCCGGTTGGCCTTTTAATGTCCATCGTTTCGCGCCCGCTGCGGGATAAAAGCGCCGTAACTCGCGAGCAGACTAACGACCGATACGTGCTTCCTGGCATCAGGGGGCCGCCGTGGTCTTCGTAGCCGAGAACCGTTTTGCGAGTGCCTATCTCCGCTCGTAAAAACCGGCTGCACCGAATTCAAAGAGGCTCGCGGAACGCGCCAACAGCGGCGTTCGACCAACTCGGCAACGCTCCCCGACCGGAAATATCGATTGCCGCGCGACGTCACGTTCCACCAGCCTGCACGATCGTTCTAATTGCACAGTTGAAACGGCGAACGACGTAAGCGCCAGGAGGATAAAAAGCGATTTCCCCTTTGAGTGGAAAATGATATTTTGACGACTGGACGACCTGTCCGGGGGGGGGGGGGAGAGGTAACGAAGCAAGCACGCGTTTTAGATCTCCAAGTCTCACGATGACGAGATAACGCGAGATTGGTCTTCCGGGAGCGATCTTGCTTGCAGTTTCCGCTTGCGTCTTGCGGTAACGCGGCGTTTTGTAGACGTTGCAGCCTATTTCTTCGGCACGGGCCTGAAACCGAGCGTTTCAGGTCCCACCGCGTCTCCATTTACATGGAGCATCATCTCACATCCAGTTACAACTTCCGAGTTTACTTCGTTTCATTTACTTCCAATTACTTTACTACTGTTCCGAGAACTATCGTGCACCGAATAGATAAATAATTCGCAAACTGTCGTCTTTCGTCGTTTAAGATACCGTGTCAGATGTCACCTGGGTTTTCATTACTCTGTGCGAATACGTCTGTCCGGTTGTTTTTGTAAATTAATTACAACGGCGCGAATCGTCTTGCTTGACTTTCTTCTTTCTTTATGAACTTCCACAACTTGCAGCGTATTGGAATTTTCGATATTCTATCGACGAGGGTGAGGCCACCAGCGTGGTGACCTCGCTCAAACTATATCTTTCAGATTCGTCCGACGATTATATCGATTAATTATCGGACACGTTAAAGAGACTTTGGTTATCAATCTTGTACCATTTACGTCCATTCAACATTGTTCAAATCAGATGCTGTCTAAATCTGTTGTTTCCATGTAAGACAACGATACCTGGAGAATTGCATTTATAAGATCGTCGAATATTTGTAAGATAAGGCCAAGTTCGAAACACCTGGGACGACCGTCTGGACCTTCGTCGCTTTCTGCCATAGAAAAGCAGGCTTCGTCAGCTTAAGAGTGCCATAAATTAAGCTTTCGTCCGCAATGTGTGCGATTGAGAAAGCGAAGACAGGCGAGAGTGTCGATTGCTACACCGCTCTGTTCTTCGCTAGAACCCAGGCCCAGCGGATTCCGACCTAGCTGAGACTGCGACGCCGAGGGTACTCGTCGTTCCTCGTCTAATCGTTATCGCGGACGAACATCGAAGTAAAACGTTGCAAATTCGTCATTTTCCGAACGTACATCAGTCGTAAATTCGCTTTTAGCGCTTCTCGCACGTTCTCCGAAGAATAGAGATTTTTCGAGGAAGCTTCGCTGCCCTCGTGGCTGATTTATAGCCGGCGCCAATTCGGAGCATAATGCGTCCACAAAGTGACATATTCTGGCCGTACCGTAAACTCGGTTCGATGTACCAAACAACGATGGAAAACTTGTTCGTTCGCGACAGCGCACCCCGAAAGCTTTATGTAATTTACATGAGCGTGCGACTGCAGATGCGGAATATATGAATACCACGGTTAACACTGCAACGAATTGCCGGCGCGGATGATTTACGCCGCGTCTTATAAACACGCGTTTGTTCTTTATTAAACGTAACGCTTTACGTCCAACGACATACGCGTTCTCTCGCCTATTTGTCCCGTGCTTCTCGACCGCCGGACGATCAAGACTCTGCCGGCGATAACGTTTGCCCGATTCTCTCGCTTTCTTTCTTTCTTTCTTTTACGTTGTTGATCTTACGAGAAGAGATTTGCCGAGATAACCCGAGAAGACAATCAACGATATAAAAGGATACCTCGAACTTATCGTCGCAATACGATTGCAATTTCTTTGATTTATTAACAGCTTGAGCATAAAAGAGGCATTATACTTGCGAATGCATTTAACGACGATTCGTTGGTTCATTCGCTCGTTGCAACATTTTTCAAAATGTCGCTCGCCGGAGAATTTCTTCGTCCGAACACTCTTCTTTCGAACGCTTCGAAGATATCACGCTAAAGTTTGGCTTTGGCCGGACACCCTGTATATACCCAGCAACAACTTCTTCGTTTTATCGTTGGAAGAAGGAGAACCACCAAAGATACGAGCGTACCGATTATCAGAACTTGTTGGAACAAAGAGACACGGCAGAGCTGGGTTCCTTTCCTTTGTGGCGTACGTACTGTCCGCAGCGCCAGGCAAGTTTTGCTCAATCCGCTCGGTTAAGTGGAAGGAAATCGGCTGAAACTCGAAACCAAGTTGTTTGGAACGGTGGTTCGAAACGAGCTCGCGAACAAAGGTTGTTTCCAACGTAATCGCCGATGCTTGAGCGTCGAATTACGTGGAAACGATACGGGGTCACGGATAGATCTCGCGCGGACGCAACGTCCAGCCGATAATTGGGAATTTCGCGAATTTCCAGCTGTACCTAATTAGCTGATCTCGCGTTCGATGGATGTTTCATGCATGCGCAGTTCATCGAGTATTCCATTATCGGGATGCGTTACTCGCGCTCTGGGTAGAAGCGAGGACTGCTGCCATCTCGAGGATGAAAAGTTGAAAATGAAACGGTCGGTAGGCGAGTCGCCACTTACGTTGTGCGGCAAACGAGCGACTTGGTCGGCGCTGTCCGCTTCGCAAGTTACGACGAACTTGCCGCCGAGGAATATCCCCGTAAAACGGTAAATTATAGCATGGAATTTGTCGGCGAGTACGGAATTAGGCTGGGGCCAGTTATAAAATTACGACAGCCGTCTGCGTGTTAGCCTCGGATAAAGTACATTTACATTACGCGTTAATGTTTCAATTACGCGCGGGAAAGCTCGTTTCCACGATGACGATCATCTGTCCCCGATCCGCTCGCGTGAATTTTTGCGGCGCCGTTTCTGCCGCACAAAAAATCGTTCGATGATCGAAAAGGACTCTCGAAGACGGTACAACTCCGAACGAGTTGAACCGAACGAGTTGAACCGAACGTTGGAACGTTCGTTCGGCCGAGCCAGCCAGGTGATAAACAGGAATGACAAACGGTGGAGGCTTCACGGAAGGTTGTCAAGTACCCTGCAAATGGGCGATTGGTAGAAACCTGAACAGAGCACTTAGTTGAATGTTTGAAAAGTCAATAGTCGGCTTGCAAGTCGGCCAGCTATCGGTTGTTCGACTGTTTGGAAAATGCGCGCGACACTGCCAAGGAACGAAGATCTGGCCACGGGGATTGGGAAAGGCATCGATGGCCATTTGGTAAGCAGACCGTGTGGCGCGACATGACACGCGTTTTGAAAATAGCGTTACGATACATCGTACGGTTGTTGCCTGAAAGGCACGCGATGCCATTTAGCATTTAGCATTTTTCGATATCCTTCGAAACAAGCGTTTGTCGATCGTCGTAAACGGCGCTCGTCCATGTTTGTAATAAAATTAAATATAACGAAAAAGCGCCGCTTCGATCCCTGCTCGTTGGAAACGTACCAAAGTATTCACGATCGCTTTGATCGCTCTCTGTAAAATTCGCTTTTCTATTCCAAATATTGACCATCGCGGCATTCTGTTCCATTTGCAGACTCGTCGATTTTCCGTTCGCTTTGTCCCGAAAGGAAGTGTGCTCTTTTCTGCGTTCCCGTGATTAATGTTGAGTAATTATCTGAACCGGTCGGTCAAAATTAAATTCAACCTCGCAGCCCTATTAGTTGTAAACGCGCAGTGTTATCCAGCAAAATCGAATAAAATACAGCGATCGTAAAGAACTCGTTTCCTTCGAGCTTCCCATCGCATCCCGGGTAAATGGAACGCTTTTTGTTCGTCGAGAGACTCTCGCGAATATCCGGCAAGAATTTTTCACTCGCAAGGAGGTCCGAAGAAGGCCACTTTTTAACCTCCTCCTATCCATGACAAGCAATCCAATACAGATAACAGATCGAGAAACTCGAGCGAGTCTTGAGGCTTTCGCGACCTGGAGTGTCACTATGGCGGAACCGGGAGGAGCTCGGGTACACGGCTCGAGGAACGCGAGAGGACTGCACCAGACCGAAGTACATACGTACATACGGTCAGCAGTCAACCAATTACCGCATGTAAGATACTCTTTGACAAGGCGTTCGTCTTAGCAAAGAACAAAGGGCACACTTGCCGAAGAGATATAGGAATAGAACAGAGATCGCGAGACACGGATTTTTGTCTCTAAAAAATCATTTCTGTTTTAATCGGTCAGCCGACTAGTGGAGAATGCTGTTAGCCGATCGTCGAACTCCGACGATCGACATCACCTGCGACTCTCGACCGAGAGTCGTCCTCGTTACCACTACTTTCCACAGCTTTTTGGCTGCTGCTCTCTCAAGGCGCGTCGAACAGCGTTGCACCAAGCGGAGTCGTTCACCGTGTCGCTGCTCAGCTACACATCGGGCTAAGCGCAACGACGCGAATACAACGAGACAAAAAAGGAAGGCTAGTTCAACACCAACTGGACGCGGAAATAAAATTGCCGAACGTTGCAGCGACATCCGCCACGGAAGATACGGAAACTTTCTGCTCGGTCCGACGATACTCTGCCTTCTGCAACGGCAAATGTTGAACGCCGTGATCGGATCTTTGTCAAAATCTTGCCGATACTTTGATCGTTCCGTGGCGAATCCCGGGGTATACGACGTATATTATCAGTGCCGCCTTTTGCCATCTTTCTTCCGAGCTGTCAACCACTATCTCGGACCGGTTCGTTCGTGAGGCGAAAGAGCCATAAGCCGGCGAGAACGAGAAAGTTTAAATTGCACCACCGCCGTCTATCACGACTCGGTTGTCGTTTATTCGGCTGGTTGGAAGCCCATTTCCGATTGAAACCAACCCCACGTCCGTGCCAGTCGAAACTTTCTTCCGCTTCGTTCTCGACACAGAATCTCCTCTTCCAACCATGTTTCGAACGGCCGCAACTCCCTCGGCCATGTCGCCTCGTCTTTCTTCAATTTCACCGTGCGCCGGATCAGTTTCGCATCGTTTGCTGCTGAACGTACCCGCCAACGATACTTCTGTATAATACCGGTTATGAGAAACTAGTTTAACGTTCGGCCAACGATGAGTTTCGGCATCGGCCAACGTCTAACGTTCTTTTCTTCCTTTCATTCGTTTCTGGTCCGAGTATTGTTAGGCGTCTGGCGCGTTCTCAACGTTCTCCAACACCGGCTGATTCGACGGTCCCGCGGAACGTATCAGAAATTATTTCGGTCGTTGAACATGGACAAACTCGAACAGCGGCATCGACATTACCGATATATTCGAGGTACGGCCAGTATTAGTATCATCAGTTTTTTTACGCACACGTACGATCCCCGAGTGTTTGCAATTTGCCCACGCGTGCAAACAGCCGGCAAATTGGTTTAACGACGTTGGTATAACGCGTACGAATTCATCCCACTGGACAAACACTGGCAACAGTCGTGCAAATGCATTCGCGTTATTTATATTTTACGGCAGTTGCGGAGAACTCGCAGGTAATCCCGGAAGTGGAAACCCGGTCGAACGTTTCCTTCTATCCTTCTGGGTTGGTCGGACGATTACGCGCCGTGTATGGAAAGAGCGTGGAAAGAGCGCGCTGACCGAACACGCCAACGCCAAATGTTCGAAATTTCGTCCTGGTAATTTCGATCGCGAGGAGGCACCACGCTCCGCCGTGCAAGGCCAGTCGAGGCTGACGAGAAAGAATCGACGGAGTAGAAAAAAATCCTTCCCTTCATTTCCACGCTAGAAACAAGATCGCTTTCCGAGCAAGCCGACGTACATACGACAAGATGATAACGTTTGCTTCAATTCTTCGCGGTCTCTCGTAAAACAATAATGGATCGAAGAACCAGGGAACGTCGACGGATGTGTGCGACGCACGTGTTCGAACAATGATATTCCTAGGTTCGAATAAAAGTCAAGACGGAAAAGCGCGATGATATCCGGACGAGGAACGGTTAAAGAGACGATAACGATGGAAGAGAGGAAGAAAGAGAAATGAATTTTTTACCCTACGACATGATCCATGGAAACAGATTTGACGTTTTTATGGCGGCTATCGTTTAACGTAATTTCACGAAGGCATCGTGTCTGCCTCCTCCTCCTGATCGCTCTGGCCCTCTTCTTTCCGCTTCATTCGATACTCCATTCAGGACTGATTGAATATTTAATTTCGATCACCGTCGGCGTTCCAGTAGACGTCGTTCGACGACGTCCCATATCCAGCATAATCTGATTTTTCTCTAACCGAATCGTCGATGCATATATCGGTCCCGATATCGAATCAATCGCGAAATCGGCGGTCGAAATCGGACGAAGCTTCGAGACCTAATTGGGCCACGAGATATGCAGAGGAATCTAGCAAGATCAGCTTAAAAAGATACAAAATTAATTGAACGCATTGTATAATTAATAAAAGCCTGGTACAATTAACGCCAGGCCGTAGCTCCGTTTTAGGCTCATAGTTATAATTTTGCAGAAAACTTGCCGATCGTACTGTTCGCTCAATTTCAATCGGTCTTTGGCAAGTACGACTCGCTTTTGTTTTTTCGTATTTTCTTTTTTGCCCTTTACGACGAAGAACGGGGATTAAAATTGGCAAAATTTGAAGTCTGTGAAATTCCGCCCCCTTGTAGAATTTGCTTCGACGTACTTTCAAAGTTCTTTGCGAGACCTACGAAATATTATTCCTTTGTGCAAAGTAGCACTTGTGAAAGCGAAAATGGTATTTCCATCTTTAAACACCTTCAAAGTCTACATTTGCGCTACAATCTCTCACAGTGAATGAACGATTCCCCGATAACGAATTCCAGATCACAAATGCGCGGAATACTATCAATACTAATACTATCAAGTAGGCTTCTTCTCGTCTTCCTTCAAATTTAACTACGTATATAACAAAGTGTTTGCTGTTCCATTCTTAAAATTCGCGCCAACGTGGATCAATAGACGTATCCTGCATGAACTGCATGAACTGCATGAAATGGCGAAGCGTAACAACAGCGGACGAATATTATATGCCATCCTATTGTTAATTTTGATGAGAATAAAATCATTCACCGTAAGCGAATAAATTGTTGAAAATGTGATTTTTCAGGTAAAAAGGTGAAAACGCTACTGTTGACAGCGTTGTCGGTAAATAGAGTTTGACGAAAAGATACCAAATGTACCAAGAATCGTTTGGAAATTCATTAAAAACTTCATTTGAAAATCCACGCGATAATTCGTGTAAAAATTCGTGTGAAAATTCGTGTGAAAATTCGTGTGAAAATTCGACGGATAAACCTCGCTGCTCGCCTAACGGCAACGATAATGGATAATAGTAACGTGGATCATCGTAGCACGCTGCAAGTCGTCCGGCGAGCGATAAAGCAAGTTGTAAGACTAAAACGACGACGAATAGAGACAACGGAAAGAGAAAGAAGAAGCTGTAGGATTCCTCGCCGAGCGCCACGCACCACCCGGCACGATACAGGCGACCAGATGATACTTGATGCGCCGAACGCGGACTCACTCGGGCCACGAACAGGCCAATTAACGCTATAACCGTGGAACGATTGTCCCTTAATTAACTGCCCTTCCAAGCAAACGGTCTAGCGGCGGCCTAGCGACACCGTCTACCTAATCAACTATCTAATATTAACAGCCATTATAACGAACATCGATGATCATCGTTCTCCGGATCGACTATGTCCAATTAACCGGGCGTACAGCTGATAACCGGCCGCCGGCCTCCGATGCGTTCGGCTAACCTGGCCGAAATATAGTCTTCCGGCTCGCTGATTAGCTGCGCCGGATAATCCATAATGAATAGCTGTAGCGAATTTTCGATCTGGCACGGCCGATTCCGCGCGGCCCAGTCGACCAGATAAGAGGTATAACGTACAGATTAAGGGCTCGGCGTTAAACCAGAGTGGAACAGACCGGTGCCGTTTGTCCGGATAGAGTCTAATCCCGGTAGACCAACGTGTACGCGGATGCACGCATACGTAATCAGGTATTAGAGCATGGACGTCGTCCGCAAACCGTGGCAGAATTAGCGCGAGCTTCTTCGTTGGCGTTGCCGTTGTCGGTGGCTGGCTGGCCTGATACCACCGACGAATCCCGATTGATAGGACAACGTCACGTATGCATAATCGCCGATCGATCCTTCGGTGATATTCCACCATCGATCGGTCGTTTCGCGTCTCGTGCGTTGGTCCAAACATCAAAGACAATGCCCAGGAGCTACCGATTCCAACAGGCGGCGCGATTAGCACGAACGCGGAAGGACTCGGTGCGCGTGAATTGAACAGTCGGCGAGATTCGACGAATCGAGTTAACGCGCGCGCTAACGTCACACGCTAATTTTATACGGTAAGAAGAGGAACAACGACGATGCCAACAGCTTCAGCGACATATTATAAATGTCCCTTTAATACGAGTGGACGGTTATTTTCTGACGTTTCTTCTCTTTCTTTTCTTTTTTTTTTTTTCGTTTGATTAGCTACTAATTTTTGAATTCGTCCTCCCCATTCGTCTTCGCGAGTAAGTAAGAGTACCTTGCGAGTAACAGCAAATCGCTTCTCGCGTTTTTATCGTAACGCGTTAAGTCGACGCAAGGAACGTAAGGGGAGGAGGGTTTGGAGATGATTCGAACCTGCAGGAAATTGCCCGTTCAAGTTACGAAAATCCCATTTCGTCGAGGATAGCGACGGGCAGCGTCGCAAAGCGAGGTTTATATCACGAATACCGTGTTTTTTTCATCGACCCGCCTGTAAATAGATTTCACGGCTATTTACTTTCGACGTTCCTCGCCCCTGTTCGCCGAACTAGCTCCATTTCTTTTTATCCCGCGGCTGAAAGAAATCTCTCGGCTTCGTGAAACGTACACGGCTCGAGGAACCGCGTCTGAGATTAATTACCAGGATCTCGCGAGCCGTTGACACGATTAAGCACTACCGCGTTTCTATATACCAAGAACCCGTCTGCTTTCCCTTTTTTCCCTTCCTTTCTTCCTATCCGTTCCTCCACTTTACGCGGCTAAAACGCCGCTCCGTCGAAAGCAAGGCGAAAGAACCGGCCGACACGCGTCTCCCACGAAAATACACGCGCACGCGTACGTGCTTTTGTCAGGCAGGCCTTTGATTATCGAGCAGAAAACGTCTTCGCTGCATAACGCTGCGTAATGGACGTTATAGCGAAATCTACAAGAGCGTTCACACGATCAATAGTATCGTCCGCATTATTGCCACCCATATTTAAGGTTCTTCTAACGCGGTGTACACAGAGACACATGGGAAGAATATTCACGAAGTAAGAAAACACGCGGAGGCTCGCCGATTGCACGGCCGAGAACAACGAAACAAAAGTTCGTCCAAGCGCACGCTGCTCCTTCTCTTTGCGTCGTCCGATCGTCTTCACGGAAGATGCTACGTCCAGGCAAGCCTGTAGGCGTCTCGCGATCCTTGGCGACGTACGAAGCTTTAATCCGCAGGCCGCCAACGATGCGACATCGCACGGTGGACAGGTAGTGCAGCTCGTGCTCGAAATTCAGAGCTACGCGAAGAAGCTGCGTTTGGATTTAGACAGGAAAGCGGCGGGAAAACGAGAGCGCGTTTGCTGCGTTAGTTAGCTAAGTTAGGCGCGTGGCTGCGCGTTCGATGATCGCGTTTATTTTTCTACCGCGATCGCGCGTTTGTATTCACCGTGCAAACGTCTTAACGAGAAGCCTCGGCGAGGTGGGTGGTGGTCGGCGCTAACGTAGTCCGAAAGAACACGCGTCATGAATAATTCAACGATACACTTTTGAACGACGCAGCGCGAGAGTGGATCCGTAGGGAAGCAAGTAGGGCGGAAAGCCGACGTTGAAGTCGGACGAAGAGTCCCTGTCTTCTTCGTTCGACGAATTAACTCTCGGACCCGGCAGCCGGAGACGCGCGACTAAAACCCGCCACGGACGAGCTCGCTCTTAACGCGTTACCGAGCTTTTAACAGCGGCGAACGGAGATTTCGTGGCCCTTCTACGGTTATCATCCGCAAGTGGTTGTGGCTGTGGTCGTTGGTGTTTGGTTCTGCTATAGGTTGTTGCGAATGGACAGACTCGGACGACATTTTTTTCACTCGTTCGTCATTCGTAATACGTACGAAAGATACGTTCTTGTCGTTATCCGTTCTCAACGAAACACGAACACTATTATTTTTTTTTTTTTACGAATAACTTTAGTACGATAATAAACGATCGTGCATCGCGTTCTAGAGTTGTCTCGTGTAAAAAACCAGAGAGATGTAACTTATCTCTATCTCCTGTCGTTCTCGTACCCGTTTCCGTGCGATCTATCATCCCGGTGAACATCATCTTTTATTGTGTCACAAACGTATTCAAGATGGAGAGGAAAGATTGAAAAAATGTAAAAAAAAAAGAAAGGAATGAAAAAAGACGAAGAAAAAGAAAAGACGGGAAAAAAGAAAAAGAAAGAATCCCAAAACGGGGAAAACGTAAAACAGAAGAGAAAGAAGAACCATTCGGGACGGGGATATCTTTTATATTTTTGCCTGTCTTTTTCTTCGTTCCTTCGTTCTGATTTCCTTTCAATCTTACCTCAACGAAGAGGAACGAGCACCGTCGCGATGTAATAACTCGTCCCAAGCGGAATTTCGTTCATTTACGTCACATCGATCCCCGCGTCGACCCAGTTCGTAGTGTTGTGTGCCTAAGAAAGCTATCTGCGCGCCGCAGAGTACTCGACAGACGTAACACGCGGACCGGCCCCGCTTATTATATTCTGTAATTGCATTTATTTTAAACGTCGTACACGTCGTTCATCAGGGTGCCGTGTTCCCGTAAATTTTCCCTCGCGAGCGAATTTCACGTTTCAACCGTTTCACCGCAAATACGGAATATTCCCACTGCCGGTGTACCTTTTCTTAGCTATCAAAAAGTGACGCAAAAACGAGAGCACTTCTCGCCTGCCTTTTCGCGTCCCACGATTTTGGGACCGAATCATGCGCCAAATGACACCTTGCGACGAAACAGCGATCGATCGATTACCCTTTGAGACACGGCAGACGATCAAAGAACTGCGAATTTATCATCTCGTCGACCCACGCGCTTCCATGCATAGACAACAACGAGTTCGAACAGAGATTTTCAAAGACGATACGGTCGACCACAATACGGTGGATGATGCGTCTCGATTTCTAAAAATGTTGACGGCATTACATGTATCGAGATGGCGCGCACAACCATGCGATAATTGCGGAACAGGAACCTCTCGTTGATTGCCCGGTCCTCGTCGCCATCTCGTGGCTGGAGATTCTCGTCGACGCATTGGCAAGCTCTGCTATACAGTTCGTTGCGGTCGGGTAGCGTAATACGACGTGATCTCAGATTATCGCTACGTTGGTACTACTTCGAAAACGGAACTTTTTTCATTCCTTTTACTTTTCTTAAGTTCTTAATTGGGAGCTTCGGATTAAACCGAAACCAAACACGATACAATTTCAATCGCTCGTCCAAAAAAATGTATTTCATTTGAGAGATGCCCGGTTATCTCGCGAGATGCACCAGCTACGTGAGATGCTCGAGAACTTCGATACGAAAGCCGAAGCGGCTAAAGAAAGTCGTAAAGAAGCTGCTGATCGGACAATATTACAACTTCCAAGTGATTCCTTCGAGGAACGAGGTATCGTCCTCTTTCAATTCTCGCATATGCGTGCAAATTTCATGGTGGGAAACACACAAGCCACAAATTCTTATCGTCAAATGAACGATAACGTCGTTCGCTTGAACGACGAGTATAATATAATTTGTCAGCGACCCTGGCGTGTGATGTGTTGCTCGGTCTATCGTTCTATAGCAATTGCTACCGACTGTCTCGGGGGGAAAAGCTCGTTCTTCGTGTTCTTTCTTGTCCCGTTCGTTAGCACAGTCAAGTAGAACAGTATGTAAGTAGAATTGGCTTGTAAGGACCGGGTTGTTCTGATCGCGAGTGTTATTTACTTCGAGGCAAAATTATCTAACGGCTCGACCTCGTGAGAATCTCCGATGTCTCACAGGTACTGTACCGCGTACTTTACTATAGCAGTTGCATATTAAATAATTACACGCAAGTGTATATTACATATTGTATCGTGTAGCCGACTACCAACGTGTACATTGTATTATTTCATATATGTAGGCCACGTACTACGGTAGCCTAACCTCGGAGGGTACACCAAAACTCTTCGCCATCTCGCGTACTCGGGTGTCTCGCGAGATACCCGGATAGCCGGGCGCGACTTTCGTGCAACCGGGTACTTCAAACGTTCGATTTGCATTGCTTAGCCTCGAAATGTCGACGATATCCGAGGAACTGGAATCTGTAAAAAATGTGGCGATATCGAGATCTCACGTATGCCGTAACTTCTAATCGCTCACTAGCGATTCTCGACTGAAATCGTATTTCGCACGATCGGAAGCTGCTGTTCGACGTTTAGAGGGTGGTTGCAGCCCACGAATGAATTTCGCGTTCTTTGATCTGCAGTATCTCAGAAATTAATTTCTCCCTCCCTCGTCATCTCATCGTAAGATATCGTTTGCCAGGAGATTCGGTTCTCTAGCGGTGGATGCAAAAATAGGCGATTTTTTGAGTCACTCTTTGCGATTGCGTAAAATTCCATCCGGATATAGAAATATTAGAAACTGCTGAGAAAAAAGTAGACGAACGACTATTGTTCAGTCGCGTGAGAATTTCATAGCGCGTCTAACAGTCGACACCAGTATCCTGCGGCGCGTTTGATGAAAACTGAAAAGAGCGTCGTAGTCAGTCGCAAGAGTCTCATATACGTCTCTCGAATATAAGATATTACAGTAAATACATTTCGTTCGGATCGATTCTAGTCCTCGCACGTATCAATATCGCGCGTGTAATTTGTTCTCTTTAAGAGGAATGCAACCAAGGGATCATCACCGGGTCGAAGAAATTGGTAATGCGAACGGCGAGGCGATTCGTGTTCCCCGATTAAGAGCTTAATGACAGCGACGTACGATTGGCAAGGAAACGAGTCGGATTACTTGACAGGGTTAAATCCCGCGAAATTATCAGCCAGCGATTACGGGCTTGTAATTTGCCTGGAAATAGTCGCGGAGACAGGTAACTTTGGAAAATCGCCGCAGAAGCGTGCTGGCGAAACTTCCGCAGGAACGCGCGCCGTCCGACCGCTTAATTTTGCAGCGATGAGAATTCCAGTGAACCAGACGAACGTCTGTTCATGTGGAAAAACCTCATCGGCGATTGATCGAGTAGCGGCGAGGTTGGCGAGACGCGACACGATCGCAAAACTCCTGCACCGCGCGTGTTATTAACGCAATGAGCAGCGATGGGTCCAAGCTGAATGACTCGCGAAAGTGTTTGCAATTCGACCACCTATCGCAGAAGAAACAACTGTCGCAGCTGTTGTACGCGTTTTGAATGTTTCTTCTTAATGCGATACGATCTGTTCTTAATCGTTAACGTAATCGTGACGATAACTGTACTTGCGCGTATAGCTCCAATGAAATCCTTGAAACTGATCTTAATCGAACTTCAATAATCTTACCAAACCTCGCGAGCACTATCGAGATTCTATGAGAACTACGAGAACCGTGGCCGATAGGATCGCATTTGGATTTATAATTATACGCGTATTGAACTCGATCCCATCGCTAGCCACGAGCCGTTCTAGTGGCGTCGGGTCGCCACTTTCCCAGGGACGAGCTGGTCGGAATAGTTTGGTCCGGCGACGACAGATCGATGACGTCAGCGGATCCGGCTATTTTTAACCCTGCGGAAGGGGGTAGTGCGCGAGTAGTCTGCACCACGGCCGCTTGGGAAGGGGCGTCAGAGGGATTGGAAAGCTGGTGACATCCCTAGAGGGTGCTTCACTCGACTCATTCATCCTCCTGACCTAGAGAATGGAACGGGGTAGGGTGGGAAAGTGGGTGGCTCACGTTGACCGGCGTGAAACGCGTGCGCGCTACTCCGTCGTCTCTTCGTTCAGACGCTTTGACACGAACTCGTAGATATAGTTAGCAGATACGGCGAGATCGTGCAGTCCGTCAGAAGATAGTGACGAGACTAATAGACTAATAGTAATGGCGTGAGATTAATGGACCTTAGGGAGCTAGGGTAGAGTTAGGTACAAGGTGCTGCAATTTGTTAATTTGTTTTACGCACGCAAACTTTACCCATGTCCGTCTAAATGGAAGAGAAGATCTCCGAGGAAGCGTGACATTGGCACGAGATAATTAGTAAGAAGCAAATCACAGGATTTTCAGCGTCGAATTAAAAGAGTCAAACGCGGACATTCTTCCGCGATCTTTGCGCAACGTTGCTTGGAACGTTAATCGTATTAATTCGGTCGTTGGAATCATCCTGTATGGTCAGGTGTTTCGCGAATGGCGCGAAAGCGTTCGACGTAGTATGGATCTTAGGCCTCATATGCAAAATGATTGAGAAAAACTTTCCTAAAACACCTCGTCAAGATAATCTGAAACACGATAACAAATAAATCCTCCAACACGGAATCCTTCGCTCGCATCTCGTCGACCGTTATATGTATTTACACGTGATACAATATTAATTACTATCGAGCGGATAATTATCATTCTGCATAGCAGTTAAAAGAAAAGCATAACAACGAAGCGACGTACGTACAATGCGCTTTCCTGTTTACGTACGATACACGAAATTATCATTTTGCATAACAATTACAACAAGAGCGTAACAACAAAGGAATATACGTACAGTACGCGTACGCGTATGTATGGTATTTTATAGAATTCAGTAGTAGAAATCGAATTACGTGTTCCATTGTTCATTTTACCATGGAATTATGTCAGCGAATATGTTGATTGGATCCGACTTTTGTTGCAAATTAATTGCAGTCGGTTTGCAAATATTAACGCTCGTACCTACTACGTCTACTAATTTCGACTCAAATGCGATCCATTCACGGTCCGTCCGACTGGTCAAAGTGCGAAACCAGGTTAGAGAAGGTCTTTGTCTCGTCCGCAAGGCGACTAAAGGGCTCCCTGATTTCCTCGGAATCCAGCTAAATTATCGCCTTGTTTTTCACCGCGCGTAAAGAATTTTAATCGTGCGCGACGACACGATACAGACGGCGCTCTTCTTCTCGGTTGAGAGCAACGCGGAATTTTAAGGACTAAGGGATTCGCTGTGGAACATAATCTATTGGGCCGACTGCATCTAATATGGAACAGATGACTTTGGAAGCTTCCCAAAAAGAGAAACATCCTTTTCCCTCAATGAGACTGACGTCAAGATGCGACAACGTCGATAAACGTTCGCATGTTGCTATTTAACTATGCAAATGTCTTGCAGAAGTAATGGCAAGACATGTAATAATAATAATAATAATAATATATAAGAACATGGTCAAGCTATCCGAAGACCATAAGTGAAGAACATGACAAGTCACATTTTATACCTGTCATAGGAGAGCAATTTTTATCATTACCTAGCAATACCTGATTAGTCTAATGTAAAACGAAGTAAACGTACGGATGCTTAGAGAACAGCAGGGTTAATTGAACGTTAATTACAGCTTCTAAAATCTACGAAACCCTTTGTAATTCTTCGTGCGATCTTCCATCGAAAATCTTACGCAAACTATAAAACATTTTAACTGGTGATCTTTCCTGTGAAAACATTAAACGTTAGTTCATCTCGTAGATCAAATATCCTAAAGTTGATAGAAGAAATTAATGTAAAACTTTCGATAGAACAAATATGTAACGACGAGTTTGATTCGCAATGTTTCTTTTAAAACACGTTTTCAATATTTGTTTTAAAGATGGAACAATTTATTACACGTATCGAAAAGGAGCAATAGAAAGATACACGGTAGAATTTTCGGAAAATGAATACACGCAGAGAAAAGCACAAAAGGTTTTAAAGGGCAGAAATGGTATGGGCAAAATGGTATCACAATTTTAGGAAAATATATCTACGAAATAGACGTTCGTTAATACTGCCATTAATATGGCGAACGATGTCCCTATCCACGTGGTTATTCTTATTTCTCATAGCTACGAACTTTAAACTTCACCGTACGTATGATAATCTCACCCCACCTAATCCAATAGTTAATTCACTTCCAAATAAGTTTGTTACTTGTTATACTTAACGTAATTGAATTAAATTTTCAATCGCACTTTTTAAACGATCGTGATATTTAAATTCGTCAGAAATTCAATTAAATTCGTTTAAATTCACTCGAGATACTCCTCGCGCACAGTATGCGCTTTAAAACCTATTAATTCTCGCGACCTAAACGTTACCTAAGTATCTTCTCTAACTGGGACGAAACAGATATTAGCCACCTGTCTGGGAAAAATTGCCCGAAAGTACTCTACTCTCACAGAGCTAAAAAGCGCTTTCAGTAACGAGCAACCAACTTTCGAGAGATTAGCTACGGCACCTGGGGTACGTCTGCTGGGAAATCACAAAATGAATTCTGTGATCGATGCGAAAACGCATCCTCGAAGGATCATTCGGCCGGCTGTATTCATCTTCTAGGCTGCTTCGAGTCGTTGCGTCTCTGTTTAAAAGAAATACACGGGCAGCCTCCTCTTGGTCTTTTTTAAAAAAAAGTTTTCGTCCAATCGATCGAAAAAGCTTACGACCCTCCAAGGAGGAGACGTCCTCACTGACTTTCGTTCCCATAAATCGTCTTCGGAGGATCTTTCTCTAAGCTCGCGTCGACTTTCGTCTAAAACGTTCATCAATCAGAAGTCGAATTAGAAGGTTGACGGACCAATTTGTTCCATATTCTACGTCTGGTATCCGCGCTTTCGATACGGATTTCCGCTGTACGAAGAAATAAGCGAGTTCCTCGTAGGCGCACCGACAACTGTTACACAGTGGCTCGTCAGAGTATTCGTCAGCAACTTTTGCCAACATATCGCGCGTGTGCTGTGCCTAAGCGCCTTGAAATCGCCTTGGCTCTGCGACGACACCCAATCGTCGTAATTGTATCGGCAAAGTTTCCAACGAGTCTGCAAATGCATACGCGCAAGCTACGAGATATTTAACGCGAGTGTACGCAGGCCGAGTCGAAACACGCGGACAGTGCAGTAGAGGCTGATTCATGGTAGCGTACTAAAATGGGAAGAAAAGAAACTAGAAAAGAACGGCGGCTTCTGCTTTGCAATATTACAGCCGACTACCAACAAACAACGCGTATCAAAGTAACTGCCAAAGCACGAAGCTTATGAAAGCGATAAACCACAAATTTTTCTCGTCAAATGAACGCTCGTAAGCACAGTCGAGTCGGCCGGTATATGCCTGACTTGTAAGAAGCTAATGGTCGGTCCAGAGCGTGTTATTTATTTCAAGGCAAAATTACGTAATAGCTGAACCGACGCTAGGCTCTACGGTTCAGGATCAACGATTTCCTGGCAGATGGATGGACAGGTCTTTTTATTTCCCGCCCACGCTCGAACAGCGTGGAAATTATTCCGATGAAATATACGTGCAACGTTTTCACGAGTAAAATTTGCCGAGTAAAATTTTATTTGTGGGAACGACGTATCACGTGCGCCAATCTAACATTATATTAATGTATATAGGGTCTAAGCGTACTTGTTGCCGTACACTGATCAAAGCCGGAACTGGAACGTAGACGAGCTAGGCCAGACGTTCCCTACTAATTGACACAAATGGAAATTGTTTGTTGCCGGTGTTTATATTGCCGCGTGCTGTCCCAAATCCGACGAAGAGCCAATGAAAACGAAGATTAACATGGAAATATCGTAAAAGCACGCTGCGTTATTAGAGACGCGGCAAAAGCCGGTAGTCACAGCCGAGTTGGCAGAATTGATTTTCGGACAGATCCTTGTTTCACACGAATCGTTATTCCCCTCTGCGACATCGTGTTCCACTTTCATATCTTATTTGTATTTTTCGCTTGAAAATTCGCGATATTCCGATTCCATAATTCGCGATTCTTGTTTTGACTGTATCGTATCTAGTATTTTATCGTAATCTCATTTTAACTCGTATTATAAATAGCAGATCTACTTAGAGTAGTTGCACTTACAGTTTGGTTCAACGTTTCGTAGAAAAGTCTCGCTATCGCGAAAGTCGATCACGCGAAACGATCGGTCAAGTCCGATCGATTGAACGTTTCCTCGACAATTTCGGTCCATTATCAAATTTTATATGAAACAACCACGTTCTAATGGTTACGAATCGGGGCACCACACACCACAGAAAGAAATATCGTAATCGAGTAGAAGATCTATTCGGGGTTACGTTTCAGTGGAGATACCCGTATCTGGCCAGGCATGCGACGCTACGATAGATTCAACGAGCCGAAGTAAAACTACGTTATCGATTCGTGTTGACGAAAAAAAGATAAAAGCAAAAAGGAGAAAAAAGGAATCAGTGAATCGCGAAGATTTAAATGGTCCAACGCTTCGTTACTTTGATTTTTGTGGAAAAAATGTCGGCATAGGAACAACAAGTTTTAGCGATCCAACGAACTGTGTTTCCTCACAACGTGAATTCTTCGCGAATCAAATTCTGATTTCTTACTTAAATCGGACATAATCTGTTTCACTATGCTGCCACTCTACTATTATTATCACTATCGCTCGTTGACGAACGATAAAATTCAAATCTGGACTGGATATTTAATTACTTTCGCGCTAACGATAATCACAAAAAAAAAAAAAAGAAGTTGAACTTGCTAGAAATTATGCTTTTCAAGGTAACATGGTCTATCTATCGGTTCTCGAATCTAGCTGGTCGGCGAGACGTTACGGAGAGCGAGGGTTCTCGATCAAGCGTTCAGCATGAAACGTCATTCGACGAAAGAAACCATTACGGAAAATTGAACTACGCCGACGAATGAACAAGCAGGGATCGAGATATACGCGTATCTCTACGGATAGATTGCAGCGGTTCGAAACGTTTCGCTTGGCTCGTCTTCGCTGATAGACAATCGTCCGGTGCTCGTCGTGTGCCTTGCGATGACGAGCATCCGCGCGGATAACAGACGTGACCCCTTATTCGGAAATTACAGGGTTTAGGCGTGTCGCAGGGAATCGCGTGTCGCAGGGAATCACGTGTACGCTTGCACTTCCCATGTTTTACGGTGCAACGTTCGAACAAACATAGATACCGCTAGTTCCATCAGTGCTTCGGTCACGTGACGCTGTAGGGATACGTGCAGTAGTACGGTACGTGTTCGGGTCATCCGCGCGACGCCCAAAGTTTACGATACAGACCAGAATATTTGCTATTTCCGTGGACAGTTGTATCGGATTTGTAGGGAGAAAGATATTTGGCCGACCGTACACAGCCAGGCCGGGATTGGAACCCTGACGTCCCGCTTGCCACGCGAGTGCTTTGCCAATCTAACCCCAATTAAGCTACCCAAGCTGTCGACGAACATTTTCTTCCAAACTACCGAAGTGTCAAATGGTTCAATGGCAGGAGTTCTGCCGACTGCCAACAACGTGTTCTATCTTACATTTTCAGTGAAATGCCTGTTGGATGCCGACTCAATCTAGTGGACGATATACATCCAAGAAACCATCTACACCACATTTACCTTTCATCTCGATCTTTGGGGATGGTTACGTATATATATATATGGTTGCGTACATCTGGATTGGCTGCACGTATCCCTCGATAATCACCAGGCCTCTAGCTTATAAGATAGCCGAGTACCAGAGAATGGAATGACAAATGATAATTGAGAACATTCATGCAGGGGTGAAAGCTCGCTAAAAGTGTCAAAGAAGAAGCCTCTCTGATCGTACATTTGTCACACCCAGCCACGTACATCTTCGATCGCATAGTGTAATAGCCTAACCGGGAAGGTTGTATCGAGCCTTTCGACTATCAAACGTACTTGAATGTATTACGAGATACACGGAAAGCCGGATAATTTTGTGCACAACCAAACAGACGATTCGCCGAACTTGAAATCGCTAATCCTATCGTCTGCAGCTAAAAACGTCGAAGGAAAAGACCCTGATCTCCCTGCATGGCTAGCCAAATAATTTGGTATATCTAATCGTGCACCAAACTCGGTCAAAATCAGTAGTCCCGCTGTCTACGGCTCAGCGAGGCTGACAATTTCGAGTGCCCAAGGAGAATACCCCGATCGTACATTCTGTCACACATCAAGGTGATACCACGGCTGGCCGTGGTGTCTCAGATGCTCAGTTGGAATCGCTAGCCCTATCGCCTATAGCTCTGCCAGCCTGACAATTTAATTACCCTTGGTCGAAAGCGAAGCACGAGGCACCCAAATACCGGTCAAATAAGCACATAAATCGTAACTTTGGGCGTCGGGATATAGCCAGCTTTTGAATTCGCTGGGAGAAAGATATCCGGTCGATCGGGTTGCTTGGACCGGAATCAGAACCTGAATCCTCCGCTTGTCAGCTAACACGGCTCGTCATAGAAAGTAATACATCCACGATTAAGACGCGTGGCTCTTAGAAAATGAATCGTTAATCAATTTTCTTCGTGGATAGCAAAAACTGCTGCGATCATCTTCGCGCGTAATATAGTCCAGTATTCCATGTTTGCGGAATAAATGTCCACGTCTATTTTCGAACGTTGAATAGAGTACATTTATTATGAGAACTCTGATCGAGAGAATGATCGATTTTATTAAGAATTTTGTTTTCAATTCCAAACGCGGACACACCCGCCATTAGTGGCTCGATCGTGTAATATTCATAAGATATCAGGATGTCTCTTGTAGCATAAGAAACAAACGAGAAAGAAAACTGTGGGACGAAAGAAAGGATGGCTCGTGCCATAAAAACGGTTGGAAAAACGAATACGGATTACTAGTTCGCCATGCCTATTTGTCCCTTGAGCTGTTTCTATTTTTCTCGATGACGATCGTCGAGTAACTTCTATTTCGCGGTTTCGTAATAAATATAAATTGCAAAATGTAGTATGTTTTGTTGGTAACCGCTCTATTGAGCACGTACGAACGAATGCTTAGCTGCGCTTGATATTTTTTAGAGCATCGATCGGTCAGCCCTCGACCTTGCCTCTTCAGAAAAACGATCGCTCGTCGTGATTTATTGACGCGTTTCTTCGAATTCGACAGCTTAAAAAATGTGTTAAGGGTACTCGGTTCTCTTAACGCAACAACGCGCTCTCAACAGTGCCTCGAGAATTTATCGCTGTTTAACATAATACCAAACTTTATTAGAAATTATTGCGCGACTAATACGATTAGTTCAATGCTATCGTCACTCGAGAAAACGAGCTTCGTTGTATTTGTTCGCGCTTCTCTTTTTCGTTGTACTTTAGTTACATCACTGGGTTGAAATTTTCGTACGCGTTGCGGAAGCTCTCGGTTCGTTTCGTTAATTTGTACCGGATTTTATGCAAAGTTTACGTACCTAAGGCGGATTTTCTTCCTGCTTTCTGTTTTATACGGAGTTAGGTTTCAAAGCATGGTTAAGATATGAAGAGAAAGTCTCGCAGCCCCATAGGGGACGCAATAAACTACCACGGCTACAACGAAACAACCTTCACGGAAGCTACGATGCTTAAACAAAGGCAGGGGGGGATCATTTCATTAAATATTTAAATTCATCGTGTCAGGATTATTTCAACATGCAAACGAGACTTTTAAATATTTCGTATAAAATGAAACGCGAAATAATTATATTCACGCGTAAATAATCCGCGGAATACACGGTCCCGACCTCCGTTTAGAGACGAGGAATCAATTTTTGGATCAATTCTTTTCGCGCGTCTGTCCGAATCGAAAAAACAGAAACTACGGCCAAGATATATTCGCGACGAAATATGTTCGATTAATAATCGTTTATCAACGCAATCGGAATTTGACGACCGAGACGAAGCAGGAGTTTGGAGAATGGATCCGCTCGAAAAGCGAACAGATTCGATAGTTTTCATCGGCCGAAAGGCAGGAAAGGAAAAAGTTTTTCTTCGCGCTGAATGACCGAGGTACGTAGATACGATTTATGTGCCTGTTCTCTATCTCCGCGATTGATTATTCCTTTGTACGTTCTATTTACGTTACACGTTGCGCCTGTGTTCTTTACGTTGATCCGTGATTACTAAAGGCAGAGAAAAGGGAAAAAGGGAGAAAAGGGAAAAAGGGAGAAAGGGAAAACGAAGAAGAAAGACAAATGCAACCGAGACAAAAGAAGGGGAACCTATTCGTTCGTTCGTTCAGGTGGTAATACATTTGCAACGGTATTCCTATCGATGGCGAATCGATACTCCTGGAAAAAAGAAAGCTGCTTATATTCTGACATTCGACGAGAGAACGCGCGCTATCTGAATTATCGATGATATCTTTCAAGGAAGTTACTACGTACGTATGAATAACAGCACGAAAACAATTATTTTTCTTTAAAAAAAGAAAAAAGACGACAACGATCAAGTATAGCGTGGATCGTGAGCGTGTAGAGAGAAACAGCCAAAATTGTGGAGCATCAAAGCACGGTTAATATATTATTGGATTGTCCCAAAAGTTTCTTTCAATTTACGAACAAATACTGGATACATCTTTCCTTTTATATTATTTCATTGATATTTGCATGATATGATTGCATGATATATTTTGTTTTATTATTACAAACTGAATCATGCGCAATTCAATAAAATATTCAATAGGGGAGACGATAGACTGCTCTGTGCAAATTTTACGCGTTTTCTCGTACTTCTCTGCGATAGTTGCGAGAATCTATGAACCCGAGTATCGCGTTTTCTAGACTGAAAAATTCAAACTACTGTTACTTGTCGTCCGGTGACGGCAGAATTAAGCAATATCACGTGTGCGTTACACTTCTTTTCGTACGTATCCGTGATCTGCACGTAACGATGTTATCTTCCGTCATAAAAAAAAAAAAAAATAAATGGGAAAGAGAATTGCGGGACGAACAAAAATGGCTCGTGTCGCAGAAATTAAACTTCTTTAGATCCTTAGAAACGCAATTTGACCTAGCGAGGAAATACAACCATTTCTTAGCGCAATTCTTCCAAAATGTGACTTTATCACCGAGAAGAAGCAAAAGTACTCTTCGCTGTGCGATAGTAGTACCTAGTTCCACGATTCCATACGCAGGTATCGTACCAGATACGATCGTTACCTTCGCAATTCGATATACCGAACGTTATTCGTAGCGTAGCGTAGCACATGCGAAACTGACCTCGGCATTGAGCGCCAACGAAGCGCGTACGACGATCGAGTAGCCGCAAAGATCTTTCGTCGCTGCGATTGATTCCACGAGAACGACGTTTCGAAGAAGAAAAATGCCCCATCGTTCCATATACGCGGTATTCGTCTGCTCTGCGCCTCGAATATTTTATTCTCTACACACCTGTCAAATACCAGGTGCGGTTCGAGCGTGCAAGTTTGGCGTTCGGAATGCGGCGTGCGACGACGTTGCTAACGGCGCGATTACGGCCGAGGCAGCCGCACTTTCAAGAATTCTTTTGCTTTGACCGAGAGACGCCCGGGGTAGGGACGGTGGGATAAGGCGGCGACGGCGGCGTTCACGTTGTACAGAGCCGGCAATCACTGCAATTTTCCGCATTGTGCCGGGTCAACGGGGTCGGCAGGCACGCGAGGAAAATGATTGTTTGCGACTCGAGGTAAAGGAGAGAAAGCGGACGAAAGGGCGCCCCGTTCGTTGATCGAGACCGATAATTCAGAAAATGGGAAATTCCCTTTTCTTTGAGGCGCGCTATATGGAATCGCGCGCTTTGTGCCACTCGCTCCGACCAAACCTCGCGTGCTTTTTACGCGCCACGTGTCAGCGCTCCTTGCGTCGTTCTACGCTTCTTCTTGCACATTCTACGTTTCTTCGCTCGTTGTTTCTCGCAATTACGCGCAATGGTTTGTCGCGACCGACTCTCGTACTCCGTGTAATTTCGCGACACATTATCAATTTCGTTCTCTTCGTACCCGCTTATGGTCGACATCCCGCTTGCTCGTTAGATTCGCGATACCTCCTCCTCGGACGGGACAGCCTAGGGCGACTGTCCGACGATAAAGAGCCGAAGTACGAGCAGCGGTTTCACGATTAGAAACTTTCGGTCGATCAACCGATAACTCCATAGATTTCCAAGCTCGTGTTTCTCAGAAACGAAGCCTTGAAAACGTGGCACAGCCTTAGAGAGGTTCGCCTTGATCGCTTGTGCATCGCAACGCGTTTCGCCTAACAGAGGAATTTAGATATTAAAAAAACGAACAAGTGGTCGTTCCATTACTCGATTATTTTCGTCGGCCTCGTTCGCGCGGACACGAGAGGCTCCGGCCGATGAACCAGCAGAGCGGTGGATTTCTATTAGTAGCGAGTACTCGGTTAGAGTTGTGCGACGAATTCGTTCGGAGAAGCAGCACTTGGCAATGTCGAAGGTCCTCGAGGATCGCCGCCGCTTCCTGTAAGTCGATGTCGTCCGTCCGTTGTTGGCGAGTTGGCAAGAAAGTCAATAAGGTGGCTAGAAAAGCTAGTGCAGCTCCGGGCATCCTAACGTTATAAATTGCGAGCACTCGGCCAACTTCTCTCGCTGAGAACTTTCGTTTCACCGCCATGTTACGGCTCGCGCAACGCAGCTCGCGAAACGAGTTGAGATTTAGCCCCGGCCTCGTTAAGATTTTAAAGAAAATTGAGATTAACTTCGGCTACTGAAACTTCGTAACAACCCAATGGAACACGGCTCCGTCCAAGTGCCTTCTTTCATATTTTCTCATATTGTACACTGTACGCGCTTTATCAGGCACGCTTAGTTCTGAAACACACAGGCCGTTCGCCGAACACACATCGAGCAAGACGGACGCGTGTAATTTTCTTTCAATTTTTGTCGTATCGATGAACGACGCGGTTGACACGCTGGAACGGCGCAGGATGACGGATAGATCAAGCGTCGCGAGCCTATGGCTCTCTTTGGGAATTCTTCAAGACGCTGGCGCATCTTCGAAGTTGGCCGATCATTTTTTTGCGAAGCGACAGGATTTCTCTTGCCAGAGCGCGATATCTCTGTTTTCTCTTGCCGATGTAACTCGGCGAACCTTTTAAACAGAGTAACGTACAAAAGGGTGGATCGCAGTTAAAAATTCCTCCGCTTCGCAGAAAGAGCGAAACGCCTTGAAAGAAAAAGGTGCGGTTTTATCGACAGTTGTACGCCGATCAGCTGAGCGATAAAATAGCGACATAGGATCGGGAAATGTGTAGGAGGAGGTCGTGTACGAAGCCGTTGTTTACGTTTTGCCTCGCGCTGCAACGACATTGCGGCGAACGGCTGGAGATAAAATCGATATTCAGAAGCAGGAACCGACGTAGCAAAGGACATCTTCTCCCAGTTTTATTTAGCGGCGGACAAGAATGCATCGACTGGCTTGACCTGCCGCTGCTTCTCTCGGCCCTTTCGAGCTGCACCACTAAAGCGGAACGATATCCGTTCGACAGGACGTTGCATACTACACGTACAGAGACGCTGCAGGTCGTTGACCAGGCCACCGTGCTGCCTCTCACGAATCCTCTATAGGAAGGTGGACCGGGCCAAGATTCTTCGACGTTGTCGATCTCATTCCGAGATATTTACGACGCCGATTTCCGCGTGCAAGAATGCATCGATGCAAAAAAAGAAAAAAGAAAGGCCACCACATTTTGGTTCGCGACTCGAGTGCGCGTATCGCGGAAGCTTGCTTCGAGAATAAAAAGATGGACGTTTCGCCGTGGTCCGCGTGGCGTTCTCGGGCATGAATATCGTCGGGGAATGATCGGGGACGACTGTCGGGCAATACACAGTGGAATCTCGGCAGAGCCGAAACCTTCAAAATTGCGGAGATCCTGGAAACTCGTCGAAACTTTCGAGTAAAAGAGAGGTGGAAAATTTCAACATACAGAAGCTTGGTACAAAGACGCGATCAGAGAAAACGGACAGTCCGTGTTTTCGCAAAGCGTCGATGCCTCGAACTTTCCGTTAGAACTAGCTTTGCTCGACGCGCGTAGATAAGAAGAACGAAGATGAAGGTAAACTCGATCGACGAAGAACGTGGTCAGTTGGTGATTGTTCGAGACGATGGTAGGTAGAGCATTGAGAAGAAAGGGAACGACAGCGAAACGCTTTGTGCGCAGCAGGAAGAAAATCCTGCCGATAACGCAGGTTTCTATAATTTTGCACGGTGTTTTACAGTTTTGTCGCGGGGGTGTACGTTCAAGGCCATCCATGTGTACATATCAGAGTTCCGCGAGCTTTTACGAAATTCGCGCACGTATCAAGCGCGTAACGATTTCCGCGTACGTTTGCGAATCTGTTTCGAACTCTGCCAACGTAGTCTTCATCGTTGCGTCCGGTATCAACGAAGTTCCGAAATAAATTCTACAATGTTTTGCCACGGTAAATGTTCTCAGGTACTTTCACGGGTCGGTAGGTAGGTTACTCTGCGCTTTGAAACTTCCGTAATGTTTCTATGGTGTAAAAAGAAGAAGAAAAAAAGCAACTATGCGTACGATATCTTGCCGATCTGCGATCGAAACGAAAGATATTACCTCGCAAAAAGGGTTGCAACTTTTCGAAAGGCGAACATTTATCGTTTAACGTTCGCAACGAACGTTTGCAGCGAGTCTGTAATCCCATTACCGTCGTTGACGCTTGATACGTCGTACCGTCGAAGCCCGGATCACGACGATTCGAAATTGCACCGTGCGATTTCGCCAGCAATCGCAACTATACCGAATACACGATGCAAATGTGCTTTGAAACGTAGGACACGATTTATGTTTGACCAGGCGAGAACTAGAATGAAAATACACCAACAAGGGAGAAACGTTCGAAAATGCCAAACGACGATCGTTTAAACTTAATCGATATTCCCTCTATCCGATCGTTTTAGGCGGTTCCCTTACGTTCGTTCGGGCTCCACTGCTTGCGAAGATCGTCATTTCAAAAGAACTGCACGCAAGAATACAAGACGATACAGTGCGAGAAACTGGGAATAAGAACGCGACAACCTCCCTCTCTTTGCAAAATACAAAATGATAGAAATAAAGAAATAAAAAAAAACGTTACATCGCGTTTAGTTACAATTGCGATTTCCGGCAATAATCGTAATCCGCGGCAAACCGGTTGAACGATCTCGACAGCTAATACGCGTACAGCGTAACAAATCAACGCTTGGTTCGCAAGTGCCCATCTTCGATTTAATCCGAGAGTTTTAAAAGAAATCGATTTCCATTCATCGTGATGTTTACCCCGGACGACGATAAAGCGACCGAACGTAAAGCAATAGAGACATAAATTTCTGTCCAGGACAGAAACGATCCTGAAGCGATTCCACGGGCCGCGTTTCTTCTCTGTAACGATCCGAAGAGAAATTCGTATCGCGCGCTACAAGCACGACTGTCTTCTCGCTCGGCCATAAAATAAAATACACTGCTAGCCGAGCGACGATCTGTTGCCGGATCGAAATCGATCCGCCGACGTTTCCTCCTCCGAAGGAATTCGCTATTTACTCTGTCTTATCTCCTCGGATACCGATAACCAAAATAGCAAAGCTGAACGGAGAGGAATTATTATTGTCGCGTATACTCTATCTGATACGATATTTTCTTGGCCATCTCTTTGCTACTTTCGAGCTTAGCTTCGAGCTTATCTTCGATCTTGCATCGATAATAATAGAATACTCAAACAAACCACTACTTTATTATTCTTTTAAAATTCATTCAACGTGCTAGGCAGACTAGCACGTAATAACGTATTATCATATTGGAATATAATAAAGCGCGCGAGTCTGTGAAATACAATCGTCTACGACTATAGTCGCTGATAATCCTTGGCGGCCAAGCTGGCACAGATTACCGCAAACAGAAGGACTCGAAGTACCTCGAAGACGAAGAAGAAACTTTCCCAATGAGTCCAGCCGCGGGAAAGTAACCATGTTCGCTAAGAACGACGTACGTCGTAGGTCGATACGTCCGCCGTTGAAATCTAAACATCACGCGTATTCGTGGAACAACAACGTGCTGGTAGACCAGCGTGTTACGCGTTATTATATTAGAATATGATATGGCGCGAGTCTATGAAACGATGATAAATATCATCTCGGGACATTTATTTTCATTTCGCGTCAATTTAAGTCGACGCGAGTCGAGACGAGTTTCCTTCGCAGAAAGCAGAGGCAGAAAGAGAGAACCGAAGACTCACTTCTAGTCCTCGTGTTAATAGTTAATCGACAGGCACCACCGTCGCGGCACAACTAATTAACAAAACGATGGAACGATGGAACGATGGAACGACGCGCAGGTGAAACGAAGAATATTTTCATACGAACACGCTGCTGGTACCTTCTACTTGTTGCACGTTCGACACTGAACGATCCTGATTTACATGACACGCGTCCGTCGCTCGTGGTCGCGTTTGACGATCAATTTACGGCGCGATACGTTCGATTTTCTGCGTAACCAGTGGCCAACTATGATTACAGGAAATCTAAATGGCTCCGCGTCGAACCGCAATGTCATCATCGACCAGTCGATGATGCGACCAATTTATCAACTACCGGCCACGAAATAAAATCCTCGCGTATTTGCGTTTTGCAACCGCGATTCGCGCCAACGTTAGTAGAAACTGTTTTTTACCAATATATCGCGCGTATTGGCGGAAACGCTAAAATTTCATCGGCGCGTCGCCACGAGCCACGATTATCGCCATTACGTTACGATTATGTATCGCGGCGAGCGAGACACTTTGACGTAACGAAGCGCCAATAATTTCACGATCTCGCCGGCAAAGTTTCAAACGAGCCTGAACGCGTGCACGGAAACAACGACACACTCGCGGCAATTTCTTCTAATTTTTACGCAAGATCGGTCGCAACATTTCTCCAGATTGCTTTCCGAACCGCCTCCGTATGTCGCCAACTGCAATATTCTCCATGTACGATGTACGTCGTCGTTCGGTACAAAATACCCGTGTATCGTATACGTAACGCGTGGTATTTAACGCGTTACTGCTTAAAATTAATTAGCAATAAAGGACGTCGCGTTTCACCCGGCACCTATCGCTCGAGGATGATGCCGGGAAGCAACCTTAATCCTTCTGGTCGATAATGAACCGTGCGCCTCGCGTAGGATTTCGTAACGACGTTTATACAAAGCCGATAAAATTGTCCCGCGAATCCCAACGATCCCGCGACGAGTTCAATACCGTTGACGGATTAACGAACGCCCCTACCGTTTTCATGGCGCTCATCCTCGTTCGCCGGCACCTTCTCTTTTTAATCGGTCAGCGCCAGTAGCACAACTTGAGCGAGCAAAGATTTATTAATTCCCGTCCAATTTTTGCTGCGATATCGTCCGCGTCGAGTTCCGCCGGTAGAGATCCTTTAACGCTGTAATTAATAGAACCGCGCGCGCAACACGTTTGAAAGGAACGCGCGCTGAGAATATACGTTGGAAGATCAATGGCAGATTAGCCGCGAATTTGCTTTGAAATCAGTACGTTTTGATCGATGACAAAGGTTCTTTTGATCGTCGGTTCGCGAGCAAATATAACTTTCAATTTGCCGATCCTGTTTATATAGACGGTAGGATCGTACGGATGGTTTTGGGGCTTTGCTATCCGCTATTGAAATCCTTTCTGCTCCCGTCCATTTGTAATTATATTCTCGTAGCAATTTAGCGAAACGATTACCCCATTTTTGCTAACCCCTTTCAACTGTTCGCTGACCTGACGACACCGCTGTACCAAGGCAGAGAGGCCCTATATCTCGTTGGAAGGATCGTAAGATATCGAGAACATGGAGTTACGCGTCAACGATGTAACGATAAACGAGAATCTGACTCTCTGTATCACCGATAGTGCGTAATGCTTTAACGAACGTCGAAACGTTCCGCGTTTCTACCTACCGAACAAACCGTCCAAAGCGGACAACGAGAGAACAGTTCGCCATTACCGATCTTCAAAATTACACGCAAAGAAGCGATTTGAAATTGAAAATTCGCGAAATTTCGCCTACGTACGTCGCTTTACATTTCCATGTAATTTCGAGGGAAACGTCCAACGATCCCGAGAGGAGGCGTTTTCTCTCTTATATTTAAATACGAGTCGCGATTCCTTCGACGTTCTTATACGTACGAGAGCAACATTTTACCGATTTCTTGCAACAAATACGCGTGTATTATACACGTACACAATTCTATTTCGTAACTCGTGTATAACATCGGAGATCATACAGTAGTAGTAGTTGTTCGTTTCATCTTATTAGCCTAGAAATTGAACTTGGCTACGTAAAAGTCACGATGTATATATATACATATATTTTTGCACTATATATATATATATATACATAAGATTTATATATAGAGTACAAAATATATGCGTATACATATATACAGGGTAAAAGTAATTTATACATGTACGTATATTACCTTTATTACGCGATAAATGTTACACGCAATAAAAGTTTTATATATATATTAAATTGCAAGCTAACAAGGAGAACGAAATGTAAAGCCAGAAGTCCGTTCAAAGCCAAAAGGCAAGGACTAAGTATTAATAAAAAAAAAAATATATATATATATGTAATATTTATCCCTCACTGTCGCCGAAACTATCTTAAATAGTCATTTCTTTGATTTCTATTCCTTCCCTTCTCTCCAACCTATTCTACGACCTCAATAATCTAATTCGTACGAAACGCTTCGTTTCCGTCGTTTATCATCCGTTTCAATCGCTAGATTCCACACAACAAGTACATATCGATGTTCGATACGCTAACAACGCGAAATCCGTACGAAGATGGAATAATCTACGACGGAACAGCGCGATTTGCTTCGTTACGATATACATAGGGCAAAGCGTCGCATATTCCAACACCAATTATCCCAACGATTCTATCAATCGAACATAATTATCTCCCAGTGAGGTATACCTTTGGCCCCTTACGAATACCTACGTACATACATACATACATACATACTGTGGGTATTTTCAAACGTCGTCCACCTCTACCAACGCATAACTGATACCGACGTGGCCACTGAGTCTATCGCAGATCGAATCTCCTTGGCGATTTCATCGCGTTTCTCCGCCGCTTGTACTTCTACAACTCCGGGCAGGCGCACGATCGGCCAACGAGACGAGACGAGACGAGTCCAAGTTGTTCGCGACCGGTAAATTCCTGCGATATGCTGACAGCCGGGAGAAAGCGCGCGTTGCTTCGATAGAGCCTGGAGCAAAACTGAAACGAAACCGAAACGAAACCGAAACGAAACCGAAACAAAACCGAAACGAAACGGCGAACGAGCCCCGCGCGACCTATAATGGAATCATGCGCAAAAACGATAAACATACGGACTGCTGTCGTGTCAACACGCAACGACACAGGACGTTATATCGGACGACACAGGACGTTATATCGGACAACATAATATTTTCCTTTTTTTTTCGAGGACGTACACGCGTTTTATAAGCACACACATATATATATAGTGTGCTCTATTCTGACTTTCATCGTGTTTCATTCGACTATCGTTCGATCGAATATCGATCGCGAGGAATTTGACGCGAAATTAACACCGCAGCGTGCTGATTATGGAAAGATAATAGAGAATAATTAGAAAACTCGAAAGACGGAGCCATTGGAAAATCTAGCATCGCGGACATTAACGCGCCAACCTTACCGGGCGAGTCGAAACGATCGGTTGTTATCCGATTAATCAATTTCTCGGACTTTGGAGAAGTAAAGACTTACATAGAAAGCCAGATAAAGAGGAAGAAGAACGATGGAAGAAGAACGATGGAAGAAGAACGATGGAAGAAGAACGATGGAAGAACAACACGATGGAAGAACGGTGGTTCGACCGGGTCTGCTAAGGTCAGTATCGAAAAACAAGAAAAAGAAGAATCGTCCAATATCAAAAATTATCGAAAACATCTAGACTGTTGGAACGCTGACGACGACAGAGGAACCTATCGAACAACGTGCCAACGTAACGAAATAATTTCGTCGCAAGATTGCGCGCAGTTGTTTGTGCCGCAGTCATTGGGCGACTGTATCCGCACAAATGAAACTTCGTACGAAGGAAAGAGTCGCGCAATTCGTCGAATTTCTCGTTCGAATCGCAACTTCGTTGTCGTCGATCTTACAACGGAGCTTCCGCCGTGATCGTGCAAAACGAATATTTGGAACGATTGATAACGCTCCGAATACACAGCTAGAAGAAGGATAGTGAGACGCGTGTAGTCAGATCCGCATATAATTAAAGTACTTTTACAAGACTGCATTATATATCCGAAACGATAACAACCACCCATGAATAAACGGTGATGCGATGTGATTGTGCGCGCGATCCATAAAAATGACTTTCCGTCGCAAGTATCGAGGCCGTTCGAAGTAACCGTCAACTTTCCAAGTTAATCGATGGCAATGAAGGAAAAATACGAAAATAAAGGGAGACGCCTGTTCGGTTAGCGGATGAGAATTTTATGATCGCGCCTCTTGATAAAGTCGATGTCATCCTAAAGGGAGAGCGGTTATCGCAGCCCCTTTAATGGTTCATCATCAACAATTTTATGTTTCGAGAAGGATCTCCTCCTGGGGTATAGTCGCGAAGCTCGTTCTGCGCCGGACTATCTATCTCGTTGTTTCTCCTCAATACGCTGCAACGTAATCCCATACACGGCGTCGTCTCGTTGTTTCGTCATTGTACACCGTTGTATCCGAGAGACGTCGCGATCGTCACGAAAGCTACTTTCTGCTAATTTTCTGTCCGATTGCCGAGAGTCTCGCCCGCGCCGCATAAATTATCTCGTCACTGTGTTCGCCCATTGTTTGCGTTGGCTTTAGTTTTCGAGGCTCTTCGGTTTCGTCGTTGCTCGTTCATTTTACGCACCGTTAATCACACTCTGCGAAGTTTCGCAGCCGACTCGTACACGCCGTAGAAATTTGTTTCTTACCGCTCTCGCGTTGCGACCTAACTTTATCCCTTTCGTGCGCGCGTAATGCGAGTTCGCCGATAATAACGTGGTAAACAACAACCGACGATAACTGGGTTTCGTCTCGAAAGAGAAAGAAAAATCCATGTAATTTTGTTCTCTTATCGGCTGTAATTTTGTATCGAAACGGTTGGTTCGATAACGATCCAAGGGGAATTAGCTATACGGAAGCGAAAGAAATTTTGAACACAAAAATCGACCGTTTGTTCCGAACGTTCGGAGGTCAAGCAGAAAAAGTTACGCAAGAACTACCATATACGTTACGTGCGTTACACATTTTGACATTCTTGTGTCAAGACCAACGAACGACGATCCGAGCGATGATTTCTAAACAAAAGCGAAACTACGATATTTCGCGCGTGTTTACAGCGCGATTCGCGGGAACAGGCAGAAACCGAAAGTCAAACCAATTTTGTCAGGTCTGAGAGCAACGCGAAGAATTTGTTGCTACGAAACACCACTTCGATCCCGCGTTCAAATTCTCCTCGTAATATCTCCAATCTCTCTGTTTGTTGGTTCTGGACGCAATAATTCCGAAACCGCGATGACGTTTGGGCGAGCGTCAAATTTAAAGTTCGAAAACAGGAGAGAGAACGAAGAGAACGAAGAGAACGAAGAGAACGAGACGAACGAGCGGCAACGAATAATGGGAAAAATAATCGACTCGAATGGGATCTGCGTACCGTGTAAAATTTTTAAGTACCGACGAAAACGCGCAAAATTCCGCGACGAAAAAAAACAAAAAAAGAAAGAACGAAGAAGAAGAGCAAAATGTATTCTCTGGCTCGGGTACGGCAACGCGCTTTATAAACAGCACTAGACTAATAAAAGAGAATAACCTCTCGCAGCTTATCAGAAATTTTTGCCTTATATTCCCAGCGCGAATAATAAATTCTGACCGTGATAAAGTCGCAATTTATACAACGCGAAACAGAGGGAAAGGGAAGGGAAAATATCAGAGGGGAGTGCCAAAACAGGTACATAAAAACTGTATCTCAACGCGATGAACAGCGTATTATAGGTAAATGAACCGAATACGAGACCTCGTCGTATTTTTACGAACAAGTGCAGCCGCGCCGCGGTAGAGCTTCGAATTACAACGACTGCTGGATCGTGCAGAATTTATGCAGATTCATATTTTCGAGGATATAATTAAAAAAGTAGAACCTCGGTAGAAAATTATTTTACGCAGCAAGTACCGCGGAAAGCACGCTGCACAGCGGGGTCGCGGTTATCCGATTCCCGTTTAACCGAAGCTCCGTATTATCCGAGACGCTTTTCAAATTTATCGCAACTTTGCTTCTCCCTCCTTCGAAATTTTAACACAAAGAAATTCTACGCGCTGAACGACACGAAAACGCGAGCAGCGTTCACCTTCCCGCGTCGCCCGAATTTTCGACTATGCCGAAAAACGTTTCCTCTCCCTCTATCGGGCGATATTTAATCAAAAATGCTGCCAACGTTGGCGCAAAACGAGTCGGTGGCTGCAGTTCGTTGGACATTGTCGCACTGTTCGGTTAATCGATGTTTTCGACGATCGTCCGGGTCGCCAGGTTCCATATCGCGTTCAAGTGGCAGAGTTTCCGCCGAAAAATCTCCACGAGGCCAACTCGTATCACGTTATTATCCTGCTTGATCTCTGATTCCCCGTGGACGGATAACCTGCAACATTCGCTTGTCGATAGGCCGCAGGCTCTACGGCCGGCCCGTTTTTCAGCCAGGACTATTCTGAAAAGCTCTAGTTGCGCGACCGCTGTGGACGATCCGGCAGACACGTCCCATTAAAAAAAAAAAAAAAAAAAAAAATCCCGACGATAAAATAAAATCGTCCAATTCCAAAGTGCTTCGCGGTGGTTGAAATATTTACTCCGCTTGATAGATAGTTCCGATGGACGATAAGTATCGAGTCGTTTTTTTCCTTTTTTTCGCTTTGGCGTTACGGTTCTGCGGACACTGAGAGGGAGCATCGCCGTGGGAAAGTACGACTGTCGTCGTCTCTGTGCTCGCTAGTCTCTCGTCGTTCGCTTCGAACGCACAGAACGCGCGATGAACGACCAATCGAGCAAAGTAGCGATCGAGACACGGAGTAAAAAAATCGGCTTGCGTTGACGCAGGAATTTAAACTGGGCGTAAACCAAGCCCTTAGCGGTCAACGTATCTCTAGATCGATAAACTTAAAAAAGAAAGAAAATCGTATAAGGGAACTTTGCGTTTCCCTTCGTTAACAAAGAAACGACGAAAGTTTCTCGCGGTGCCTGATACTTTGCTACGTAGTTTTTGTCATTATCGAGAAACTTGCCGTAACGTACGACAGTGGCTTTTGTAGGAGTGCAGCTTCGTAGAATGGCCAGACACAGTTTCGCGCGCAACTTTTCGCAGAACCCGGTACTTCGTGAAACCGAGCGAAGGAGGAGTGTCGTAGAACGCAGTTTCCCTTCTTTTTTCCCCGCAAACTGTCTCCGTTTTGGCGCCGACAGCGTAGGAGATAAAAAGATGCGAATTCGCAATTCAAGCACGCAGAGAAACATAACTTTTCTATCGACGCGATGAAATGTTTCGCGAAAAGAGATAAGTAGGTATAGAGACGTTAGGTTGCAGGCAGATTTTTCATACGCGAAATCTCGAGTAGAACGACATCTGACGAAGGAAACTATCGGAGAAGACCGACGACGTTTCCCATTTTTCGTCGTTTCCTTTCGCATCGAATGTTTGCTCGCGCAAGCGTCAACACCGCCGACGGTTCGCCAGACTGGCAATCGCCGTTTTAGTCGCTCAATATCCTCGCACAGGTACTTCGACCAACGTTTAGAAAATTGATTTCAACTCCAGTTTCGCGAGCAATCTGTCTTCTCGCTGCGAGATACGGGTATGGCGCGGCAACGCGAAACAGCGCGTTTCCCGCCAGCAGAACTGCGGAGGAGAGACGTCCACCGCTCTGCTTCGCAAATCGGCCATAAATTTATTCCTCGCACGATAAATTGTAAATAGCTTCGCAACTATCCCTTGCAGAACCCGTGGCGCTTCAAAAATTCATACATCTCGTCCTTTGACTTCTATCGCGCTTCGTCGATCAGCCATCGTTTATTCCTCGCCATACTTATTCGCGTCTTTCGATGGATCTTTCGATGGATCTTTCGATGGATCGCGGAGAGACTTTCCGATCGCACTGTATGGAACTCGTAACGCTTGAAAATTTCTTTGTTCGTTCGTTTGAAAGATACCTTCGTTTTTAGAAATTTCGTCGACGAATAGAACGAAAGAGGAGGAAGCGTCGCTAGTCATCCGGTTCGGTGGTTCGATGCAACTGTAAATAACCAACCCAAACGAAAAAAGAGAAATTTTTGCATTATTTTCAACGTATATATATATATAGAGAGAGAGAGGGAGAGAGAGAGAGAAAGAACGCCATGTATTCGTGACTGCACGACCGACGATCTTCGACGAGACATATTTTTTCGTCCACGCTCGTCAGCGGAGATATTCGCGCGCCAGAGCACGCGTAAAATTACTCGACATATTCTACAACAGCGTCGCGCAATTCGGTACAATTTCGAGCATTTTCAGGGTGGTCGATGTTCGGGTTCGCGATGCAAGTATCGCGACGGAAGTTGCGAGCAGCGTGAAAATTCATCGCGATGCGAGCGATCCAGCCGGCTGAAACTCGATTGCGCGAGTAATGAGACGCCGCGAAACATTCCGTCACGCGACCAGATTCGTCGAACATTCCGAGTAATCCAATAGTTCACCGTGGTAGATACAGCCCGCGTGGCAGAGATTGAAATTTAACCCAATCCGCGACAAGGCCTAAGTGGCAATTTCACATAGCGCCGTGCCGCTTCTTCGCCTTTCCCGTGACGTTTCTTCCAAGAAAGCTACTCTCGTTAATTGCCCGGCTGCGGAAAAGGAAAAAGACGATAGATTCCTAGCTACGCCACATATAGATCGCGCGACTATCGTCTGCTCGCCGATCGCTGCATTTTACTACTTGGATCCAACGTCTGGTCGTCTGACGTAGGCCTAACTTTACGTACGTTCGACGCGCGGACCTACTCTCGCGTTCGTCGTCGTCGTCGTTCGTGTATCGATATAAAAACGACGTACAGATAGGAATAGATATTTGGACGTTCGTTCGCGGAGAATCGAACGCCTCGATAGTTTCTGTAGATTCGTAGAAATCGTCGTTTTCGTTCGAGGGGCACGTTCGAGGAGCTATTAGTCTTCGAGTGTTCTCTGACGTCATCGATCCACTCTTCGAGACAAATAAAAGCGGATAGACGAGAAGAACAACGAAATAACGAGGCCAGCTGGATGCTTCTTTTTATTCTGCCATTTCTCCGCATAGAAATACGAATCGAGAGTGCGGTTCTGTATTTTTCTTCCGCAATTACGCGTCGTATTGTTGCTTTTAGCTCTGTCGCCGTTTCACCGGATAGTCGGCCGGGCAGGAAACGACGGACAGCAGCTTCTTCCTTTTCTTCTCGGACAACGTTCGCGAACGTGCGTGCGTGCGTGCGTGCGTGCGTGCGTTCCTATAGACGCATTCGCGGAACACCCGAAAGCGCAAGAGCGCGCGGAGAAGGTCGAAACACCGACGCCACGATAATTCGACGCTAATCGCGATTCCACGCGAGGAAAGAAGCGACTGTTCGATCGCGGGATATTTACGCAAACGCATATTCACGGAGAATATGAAAGCCGGACGGAGAATCGCTTTACGTACTGAATATTACGAGTTAGTACTACACTTTGAATATTTCATACACTTTTGCATATTTCCAGCATTCTACGCATTTCCGCGCCTTTGAATTTCTCATAAATGCATAAGAATTCCGCTCTGTCTAGCGACTCTCTCTCTCTCTCTCTCTCTCTCTGTTCCCCGTTATGCGAGATATTCCATTATCCGAATAATCATGCCGCCTTCTTATTAGTCCGGACAAGGGAGACTGCTCTCTCTCTCTCTGTCTCTCTCTGGTGCTTTTAAAAATCACGAAACGTTCGAGATTTACATATCTCTCTCGCAGAGAGACATTAGAACGTGGGTATTATACGCGCTGTATTTCACGCGCTCCGTCTAATTTCTGGCAACTCTGGGTGTTTAAGGGGCGCGGTCGGTAACTCGTCGCAATTTTGCGGACAATCCCGGACAAGGTTTGAGCGCGCGTTGCCGAGCGTGAGAAGGCGAAAGGTCGTCATTCTCCGTCAAGGGAATCGAGAAATTTAATTAATCCGAGTCAATGGTAGCGGGATAATATACGTCACGAACTGGGACGCGTCGCGTTGGCGGCGGAAATTCTCGAAATTTGATGTTACGTTCCAGAGAAGTACACGCAGGCAGAAATTACCGTTTAAATTTTCCGGCACGACTCGACCGACTAATCGTGGAACTCTCAAAGATGTCGCGGAGTAATACTCGCGAAAGGCAACGAGATAGTAAAAACTCATCACCGACAAATTACGCCCAATTTTCTTCCGGTTAACGATGGAAAGCTCGCGCAACAACGTGGCCCCCCCCACCCCTTCTTCCCTTACAATTAGCGACAGATTTGAATAGAGAGAGAGAGAGAGTGAGAAAAGAAAAAAAGAAAGGAAAGAAAGAATGAAAGTTATCAGTGACAGGCGTTCACCAAATACGTTTGCGAGATAGCAGCGTGCGGTGTTACTTTTCTCCGACGTTGTTAGCACTTTTAAAAAATTCTATCGATATTCCGTTTGACGCGAGCGTCGATCCAACGATGAAATCCAATTAGCTCTGTTAATTGAATCACGCGACGCGGTAGAAATTAATTAATCTACAACGGGACAGGTCGACTGGTTGGGTAACTGACTTGATAGAACTTTTCACCGTTCAGCGGCAAACGAGGAAACTTTTCCACGCCGTCGTTTTATCCAGCCCGATTATTTATGAAAGTACAGTGACTCGCGAAAGCGCTCGAACGTAGAATTTTTTCCTCTCCTTTTCTGCGAATATATTACGCGCATTGTACCAAACTTTTCGAAACTTCGTTAATACCGTAACGAGAGACAGGATTATCCCCCGATCGCGTCTTCTCCAACCAGTTTCCGACAAATATTTCGTCGCCTCTATATACGCGTACGTTCTCAGATTCCTTGCAAATATTTATCGATACAATATCACGATAGTTTTCGAGCCAGCTCGGCGCAACGTTTTCTCACGAATATATTTTTGCAAGACTCCGACAGAAAAGTTCGAAATCAACCGAGAAAAAGTCTACGAGCAAGTTGCAAGACGTTCGCTGCAAACGCACGTTCGAAATTATCCTTGAAATTAGTACGCAGCGCGAAGAACGGTTTTAAACGCGCCAGTAGGTGAATACCGCGCGATTCATCGATACAGTCGATAATTGGTTGTCCCAATTGGTTGTCTCGACGATCTTTGCCAAGCGTATCCATCGAAATTATCGGCTTTGTTTCAAGCTATCGTTAACGCAACAACGATAGCTGGTATCGCGTTGCGAAAGAATGCCGCGAGAAACGTTCGAGCAGCTTCGCGAGTCTCCGCGAGTTAAAGAAGACATTTCGCTGAATCTCGTTCTCCGCTCGAGTATATTTCGCCTTTCGGATACACTGTTTTCGTACACAGCTGTCGCAAACAGTCGGCTCCGGCGTTCCACCGCTTGGACGACGGTCTTTCGATCGTTTGATCAGGGAACCGCTGTTAGACTCGATGCAACACGGTCGGTGGACTGCTCAAACTGTACACGATGTAAACGAATACAGCGGAGACTGCAGCGAACGCGCCCAAAGTGAAGACGGCCGTTTCGAATCCTACGAGAACAGAGAATGGAAATGGATCGCGAGGGTCGAGTTTCGAGCAGAGCGCGTTGGTCACTCGAGTTTCGAGCACGGAAAATCTTTAGAAATCTTCGTTCTTACGAGCACCGTGCGCGATCGAATAACGCGAGGCGATTCCTTGTGGGAGATGCGAGAAAATATGGAATAAAATCTGACAGGTGTATACTTCGACTTCGCCGTGCGTGTGCACGTAGAACAGACAGCCAAGGAACAAAGCTGGATCTCTGCCGGTCGTTTCGCCGCTTTTCAGTAGCTGGGATTAATTAGATCGCGCGAACGAAGATGGAGTATCTCGTTCGAGATAAAAATTCCCGTGACACCGGCGCGAACGAACACGCTCCTTTTGGAAACAAGAATCTCGCGAAGGAAGGAGGACGAACAGAGAGAGAGAGAGAGAGAGGTTCGAAGATATTTCCACGCGTTGTAGAACCGCTATTTATCTAACGCTTCGCTCAAACTCCTACGAAGCTGGCAACATCTCGGTTCGTCTTTTCGGAGTTCAGTTTCCAGTTGCTTATGAAATTTGACAAAGCCGATTACGAGCGGAGCGTTTCGAATTTCGTTCGATCTTTCGTGCCAGCTTTTCGCCGAAAGCGCGGCACCAGCCGAGATCCTGCGCTGCTTGCGAAATTTCATAAAGCCGATTAGAATCGACGTGGCGGACCGTACGAAACGAATCTCCCGACGAGGAAGCCTCGCGCGCGCGTTCCAGCGCTCGCTTCAAATCGTTCCTTCGATCGTCGTCGCTGCGAGACGTACGCAGAAAGTACGTTCCGACGGCCCATTTTAGCGAAAAGCGGAACATTTCCGAGATCCTTCTATACTTGTATACTTTCTAAAACGTTCTATGCGCGTCTCGACGAACTCCAAAACCAGCAATTTTCTCGCTAATCGATGCAACGAAAAAAATATCACGTATACCTATCGAACAACAACGCGCGAGTCTACGAGAACCTTCTCTCGGGAGAAGGTAAACTCTAAATAAAGAAACAGATAAATAAATAAATAAATTCGAAAAGGGAGGGAACATCGTACAGGCGGACACCGCGAATTTGTCCTTTCGCGGAACTTTCCGCGAACGTTTTCTTTGCGTCATCGACGACAAGCTGGTCGTAACGGGGCAGCAATTTTTGAAGGATCCAGCTCCGCGGGCAATGGCGTCGCCCGAGGTGGCAGCGTAAAATTTGCGCACGTTGAACGGAAGAAGGCGAGGAAATTGTGTCGCGCCGCTTGGAATTTCGCAAGTCGAGCTCGTGCTCGCTGCCACCTTGTCCCGGGTGCTGGCATTGTTTCGCGAAATCGGCGCGCAAAAACCGGTGTCCGGCTGACAAAAGTCGACTCGCAACGGCGAGTGTCCCACGCAGTACGGGCAAAATCGGATGCCGTTGAAATCGCTGACACCGTTTCTCACGACGACAGATTTGACCGACAACGGACGATAATTTTGACCGGCGGTGTATCCATCGTCGTCGCGTCATTGCGCGAACGAAAGTGTCTTGCTTGCCCGCGCTAATACAGCCGGGCGGTTGAAAGCTGTTGACAGACAGACGGTTAAAAAACTGCCGATGGAACGATGGAACGCACCGTCGTCGGCCGATCGTCGAACGCAGCGAACATCGAAGGATTTGGAAATAAATTTCCGCCTTTCCTTAACACTTAACAGGCGACCGGGAAAGTTCCCTTTCGGATACGTCGAGACGCGCGCTTCGATCTCTCAGGGGGGAATTAAAATTGTCTCACTCTCTTTCGCGTGCTCGTCCCACCCTCGAGACGGGCATTCTTCGTCTACCGACGACTGCACCGATTCGTCCCGCTTCAACGACCTCTTCGTCTCTGCCTCTGCCGCGGTTTCGTCCGAGGTTCCCGGTTTCCCTCCTGCCCTCCCTTTCATATTCTTCTCCGCCTCTTTCGCGACCTCGTCCGCCTCTTTAGCGTCTATGAAAGATCGCGCCAACACATGATATCGGAGTAGCGTAAGTTTCGTATCATTAACGAACGCATTCGTCCCATCGAAAGCAGGAGATTATACCTTCAAGTAATTCCACGATATCGTAAGTTGTAAATTGTAAAATTGTCAAAGGTAGGTTGAGCGCCGTAGCTGCATCGAGCGATTTCAACCGACTGTTCCGACTATCTCTCGCGAAGAGCACTCTACTAATTTCCCTTCGTACTTGATTTTTCGCTACAGTCTCTACATATAGCTTTGAAACGTTATCTTCGTCGATCGATTCTCGTCGCGCTATTTCTCCAGCTCTCGTCAAAATATTCCCAATCCGTTATCGACTGATAGAGCGCAACGAATTTCCGAGAGAACCGAGCGAAACAAAAAAGGCAGAGAAAAAAAGGAGAGACGAAAAAAATGTCGCGTTTCTTTCGTTTTACTCTTAACTTCGTTACGGTACCTTCTTCTACTTCCCGTCGCCCGTTCGCTTCGCTCTCCATATCCTCGGACGAACCAATTTTCCGATCTCCGAGAGACGTCCAACGACTCCAAGCTGTTTCGGATCGTCCCGTCTCCACGATTCTTCGGTCGCGTTAATTCGATTTCGATCGTGAGCGAGCCACGACGATACACCATGACCGGGGAAAGAAGCAGCAACGAAACTCGATCTCTGCGTCCACGGCGCGGAACAACCACCGCCGCGAGGCCCCTTTCCAGCCGGATCGCCCGCGCGAAATCGTCGGTCGGGACGACGTCGTCCTCGGTTAGCGGACGAGTCGACGCAAATTTACCCAAGGACTCTGCCGGGCTCTGGCTGTCGTTAAGCGCAAAAGCTTCCCTCGATTTCCTGCCTCTCGTTTTCCTCTCGTTTTCCTTTCGTTGCACGGTCGAGCCTCGCGAGCTCGCGCAGCTCCTCGATGTCGGCGAATCAATCCGCCTGCGCTGGTGATTTCGCGGCTAAACGAGTCTTCCTCGGAGGCTGCTCTCTGCTCGAACGATGCAAATTTACGATAAGCGCGAGACGCGGTTGGGCGAACGACGTCGTCTCGCTGCGAGTGTAGCGCCGGTTCTGTCTTCGACCGTAATCGGTCGAAAATCGGGACACGACGACGCAACCGGGACGAAAGATTTCTACGCGAGGCGAACGAGCGATTATTACCTAGCTGTCAGGAAATTACGAGCGTCCCTTCGAGGATCGGTCGGGAGGATTTCTGCTCCGTGGTCAAGTACTTCCGGTCGCTTTGTTCGGTAACGCGTTCTTGGCCGGTGCCGATGAATCTTCAAGCGTCCTGGGCGTCGGTTGGACCTTCGTCGTTCGTCCCTTCGACTCGACCACCGGCTGCTTCGCGAAGTTCAGCCGGAACCTCGGCTCCTTCGATCGGCCCTTGTTCCGCCGCTTCTTCGTTCTCCAGCTGTTCCACGATGCTTGGCTGGCGGCTCGATTCGGCGTCGGTCAAACGTACGGGCGTTTCCGCGGCTTCCTCCGAGCTAGCGTCCGCCACCACCTCGTTGCTTTTGTTCTTCTCTAGGTTCGAATTCGCGGTACATTACATCGCCGGACAGTGGTCGTTCGCAATGGGACAGACCTCACCAATTTCGATGGTCTTCGAACATGTTGTCGCGGAGATGATTCGACGACGAGGGTAGATCCCCAAACCGCAAATTCAACGAATTGCGAGATTACGTGCGCGCGTTACGTACTGCCAAAATTCCCTCCGAGGGACGAGAACGACCCTCGAAGACCCGGCGCTACCCTTCGATTTCCCGTTGCAACTTGCGAACCGTAAGAAACGGTGACCATCGTTTGGTAAAAGGAAAAAAAAATTGATCGACGTTGCAGCGGCGGCGGACAGAATCGAAAAGCAGCCGGATTCTTTGGAGTCCGTTTCGTCTCATCCGAATGAATTCGGGCAGCGAAAAAGAATATATATATATATATAAAAGAATATACACGTAGAGACGCATGGCCAAAGTTTTACGAGTTTTGGAAATCGCGAGCCGAGGATCTCCCCTTGCGAACAACTCTCCTCGTACACGCATGTAACAACGGTTGTTCGGTTTCAACGTTAAAGATAATTCACGCAGATACGGAGAATTTATGTCTAATATTATTTTACCCTAGAATGGCGACGTAATCCTAACTTAGATTTAACTTGAAGTTTGTTGGAAACACCTGAGGAGCTAAAGCTGTCTGGCTCAGACTATTGAACGTAGTAACACGTTTCAAGGCCGTCAAGATCGGCGAGGTGTACACCGTGTCGTATTCTAAATAATTGCCCATCTCTGACGTTACGCGCGTCTTTGTTCTAGCACACTGAGCGTTTCAACGCAATATCTGCTTTGGATTATACGACGTTTTCTGTTAATTAGCGGTTAAATGGAAAAGGGTTTACGGCGGTTTTAATCAAAGCGTCTTTAGCGAATCTAAAACCAGGGACGAGCACACACGCGAGCGCGCGCGCGCGCAGATGCAATTTGCCTGTTACTTGAGGGTATATTTAACGCTGCAGTTTAAAGAAGTGGATTTAACGTTCGAATTGACCGGGTAAACGAGAGATTAAATTTACGCGCGAATAATTGGTATTTCGCGTACCTCTTTTCTCGTGCTCGAAAGCGTACGACGACCGAGGACAGTGTTTGGACGGTCGTCGAAAATTTCCACCGATATACTGTACGCGTTGTACGAACTGTACACTTGGGAGTTTCGTTGGAACCCCCAACGTTCGAAACCAATCTGCAAATATGCAAGTTTGTTTGCACAGTTTGAACCCCGTGTATAATACTCGCGATAGTGCGTTGATACACGATGTACGAAACAACGAATGACAATACAATTTTAAACAAACAGAGCCGTTTCACGGATTCTTTCTCTTCTTCGGCCATCGTAAGATAGAACTTGGCAAGGCAAAATTGTATTGTTATTACTATATTCTTCGTTCCTCGTCGTTATTGCCGTGATTCGGCATTAGTTCGATCGGACGGATCGTTAAAGTTAGGTTTCCCAACGAGTGTTTTCTTGATCGATAACGGCGATACATCATCGTAATCTAGAGAATCGATAAACCGAACGCGCACCTTGTCGAATACAGTACACATTTTTCGGTCGGATTTTCTCGATATTGGCTCTAATTTATCCAAAACGAACAATCCCGATAACTGACTTGGAAAAGCTCGCCAGATATCAACATTTTTCCAAATATCTTCGACGGAACTCCGCTTGTAATTACTCTTTTATTCGATATATATTTCACCGAGACACGTTCGTTCTTTAACGAGATTCTCTATCTCTTTGGAGCAACTCTCTCCCGAACTAATTCAATTTCCCCCATCGCTCATCGATCGATAGATTTAACGCGAAACGAAGCAAACCTGCGGCCCGAGCCTGTTCAAGCATCTTGGCTTTTAAAAACGCAAGCTTCTTGCAATTTCTCTCTTTGGTGCATCCTATGATGGCAGGCATTTTTCACCAACGTCTCGTAACGAAAGATCTAAAATAAAACTATCATATAAATTGCATTCCGCGGTTTGCCTTTTCGTTTCTCTAATTTAAATTCAACGATACGATCAATTTTTTTGTAAAAATTTTTTGTAAAAGTAAAGAGCTCGAGGATAAAGTCGAATGTTTTTATAAAATTACGAAGAGAGAGAGAGAGAGAGAGAGGAATGTTCTTGCTTCAGCTAGACGCAAGGCTATCGCCGCCGTGACCCAGAAGCCTTTTCTTCAAGACCGACCACCAACGAGCAATCTCCCGTTTCTTTCAGCAGTATTTGTTTCCACAATTTTTCGACTTCGACGCTTCCTTCGATCGTCCCTTGGAGTCAGATACGTCGTCAGCGCGTCGACACCGTGCCTCGCAATCGCGTATTTGATACGTTTCAATGGGCTGTTATAGAAAGCAGCGTTAAATTAGAAAATGTAACTTTGCAAGCGTGCCGTTTACTAAATTCCCTATGACGGTTAATCCTCGAAAGCTATCATCGAGGAACGTCGCTTTAACGTCAAGCGCTGTCAGTGTCGCGTAAAAGTGTACGTACACGGCTCTCGAGTATAAAATATTATTATCCAGCCCTGCGCGATAATCTTTTCACTGTTTATACTTCTACTTTGTCCATACCTATATCTCGTATAGTTTCGTATTTCATCGCTTTCAAACTCGACATACGACGCAAATACGATAGAACTCTCTCTCCACTGGACCCGCGTCGTTACTACGATCGATCTATTCCCTGTGTACCTGCAAATCTCATCATATCCTTGTCACCTGCTACGCAACACGGCCGTCGAGAGATCCGAGGATTTCACGTTGGTTTGCTCGACGTCATACGCGGGAACTTTCGCGATTTCGGGCGGAGACGTGCTCCACAATTTGCCAAACTTTCGGAATTATTCAGAGCTCATTGGTGCAGGAACTTCTTGATAGCACCGGTATTTATCGAATTACCTCGGATATCGACGCGCCGCCCCGAATATTCCGCACGCCGCAGTTCGTGGAACTCACCTCTGTTTCATAATCGAAATACTTTGCGCGGCGTGCTTCGCCCAACGAACAAGGCCGAACGATTCAAATTGAGAGACTTGGCCGAAGCGCGAAATAAGTTTCTCTTTGACGCCAAGCAGCAGCTTACCGGGCCCGGTCAAGTGCCCGGTATCGAAATTTCATTAAAAATCGTACGCTCGCCGTTGCTTCTTCGCTTCGTCCAACTTTATGAATATCCTCGTACCAACGAGAGCCGAGACACCGAGTTAGTACGATTCTGCGTTACATTTCGAAACCGGGCACTTGACCGGGGTCCGGTGACATAAGCGGCCATGCTGCATCGCGAGGCACGCGTATCGGTGAATTTTTATACTCGCGCGTATTCATCGAAAAATATCCTTCGTCTCGTTTATTTCGCATCCTTCGATGCTCGTGACGTGCGAAGCTACGTATCAAATATCCCAAAGTACACCACTGGTCCCCGTGACGCTTGCCAGGCGAAATGACTTTCTACCGAGATTCTGTTCTTTCCATTCTTTCCATTCTTTCCATTCTTTCCAGTCTAGGTATTAGGAACTCGGTTGCTACGCACGATCAGTGTTGGATCTTCCCCTGCGGTAGGAGACACGCACTGAGGATCGCAATCGAAGTTATTTGGCGTAGATTTGCTGCTAAATTTCAGCTCTCTACTCGGTTCGTGGCTCGGCTGACGACTCGATCGACGACTCGATCTTTCCTGGTCGGTCATTTCGTGAACACGCGATAGGCCCGGAATAGGCTCGTATTCTCGCCGACTTTCTTCAAAGTGGATTACACACGACAGGCTGTCCAATTTTAATCTACAATTACAAATTACTCTTCTTTTCTTTTTTTCCCCGAAAAGAAATCGTTACTTTCGCGAAAGTATCGCTGGTTTTGTAACCGCGTTGCAGAGTATCGCGGAGCCTAACTGCGGAGAAGAGCGTGATACGATATCGCAAGGCGGAACACGACGACGACGTCCCATTAATATCGATAAATGCACCGATTATCTTTCTTTCCAGGTAAGTAGGAACGTTACGAACAGTGTTTTACGGAGCTTGATAGATCGATTAGTGTAACATAGGCGTTGTTTTATCAAGATCGAATCTGACGCGTGCACAAAGAGAGGCCGCCTATTTTTCTTGTGTATTTCCAATCGCACGAACACACACACACACGCACGCACGCACGCACGCACGCAGGCGTATCGATGCAACGCAACGAAAATTGCAATCGAAGGAAAAAAAGAAAAAGCTTAGATACATACGGACGCGTAACCGCGAATGAATTTACTTACTTGAAATATTCCGTCAGGTACGAAGATTCACGGTTTTAATCTATTTGCGACGTGCTTGCGGCAATTTTGACCAACGAGAGTGAATTTCGCGAGGTTACGCGACGGAAGAACGATTTTTTTTTTGATCGATAAACGCGGAATTTCGACGAGAACTAGTCTCTCTATTTCGCCATTTCGTTTTCGTTGTCTTGTTTCGCGACGCGCTCGTCTTTCGTTTCAAATCTCGCGATACCAAAAGGCCTGGTACACATTCGTTTCGGTCGCGACGTATCGCAAGAAAACAGGATAATTCCAAAGTAAGAAAGTGCTAATGCTGCTACGCACGAAAATTCTACGCGGCGTCGCGCATTACCGCGCACGGTTTATAATCTGTATTCCGCTCCGTACCGGCGACGTATTTTATAATCTTATAAACTTAGATTACTTCTCGCCGGTTAAACGAACGCTGCAACAATGTGTAAATTAAACGAAAACGGCGCGAGTGAGAAGGCTGAACGAGCATACTGGCGTACTCCACGTTTACGTTACAACGTACATTCTGTGCGCTTGATAACGGAGGCGTGAGAAACGCGAATTGGCGATATAGAAGCAGAAGAACGACGCTTTTGAAAACACCATCTTTCGGCGCCGGCTACTTAACGCGCCGAAAGAAGAATAAAATTCCGACGCAAACTCCGTACGTGTATTCGTATATTACGCGAGTTGACTTTCATTCACACGACAACGGCAAATTACCGATTACCGAATAACCAATTATTTTTTTTTCTTTTTATTTCTTCCGTTCTCCAAAGTATTCTCGTCTCGAAGACGTATGCGTAATCTTCGCAGGGGAGAAATATTCTCCCCGAAGGAAGCACGTTCTCCTTTTGTTCGTTAATCGTGTCGTTAATGTTTATAAAGGGATTGCTTTTTCTCATCGCTGCGAGAGTTCTTTCAATTGTTGTTGCAAAACCTCCTATTCAGATAAATCATTCCCCTTATTACATATTTTAATCCGGCGAGAATAGCGAATGGCTTGATTAATGAATCTACATAAATCTCGTAAGTCTGCATGAAAGGAAGCACGCAGAAGGGGAACTGACGACTGTATGGTCAGCACCATTAATTATTACCTCAAGTTTGAATTCAAGGCTCGGCAGGTTTTACTTTACCATTGAACCGAATTAAATCGTTCGAATTTTCCCTTTTGTTTCCTGCTGCGTGCAACGAAACGGACCTCTTGGTTCTGTTTGACGAAACGCGCGCGATTAGTCGTGCCGCACGATCAAGAAGATTCGACGAAGAAGACGCGAGAAGAAGTTGCCGTTTCAGGCTCAAAATCAAGACTCGTCAGATATAAATTCACGACCGAACCGAATCAACGATGCGACGAAAGACGACCGCGACCGAACCAGCTAACAAACTGTAAATCCACGGTACAAGCAGTATACATACGGCGAATAGTTTCCCGACAATTCTTTGTCTGCGTGAAACGACTACAAAAATACCTTCCAACGATTCGTAATTTCGAAAGATATGAAAAAAGATCGAACCAGGAGAGAGCGTCGGCCACACTTTTAACGCCAATTTCTACCAATCGGTTCCCTTCGCGATTCTCGATCCGCGCGTCGAATTAGTACCTATTATATATATATATCGCGACTTTTGCACGTTCGTATTTCAAAGCGAAGATTTTTCTTTTCTTCCCTCCTCTTCGTTTCTCTTTTTACCTGCGATCGGAGTCTATCCAGCCCGAAAGACCGCAGAAAATTACATTTCACCGCAACGAGCGCCAGCCATTGGCGAAATAACAGAGAGGGACCCCGGCCCACCGTCGTCTCATTGAAACAAAAATATTCCAATTATATACATTCCATCCTTCCCGATCGCTTTCGTCTGATATCAAAATTCCTTCGCCGCCGCTCCGTAAAATCCGAATATTCGGCATAATATTCGCTCGCTTTCGCTCGCTGTCGCCCACTTTCGCCCGCCGATAATCGATGCACTCTGTCCGATAGAAATGTAATTGCGCTCGTTGGAAATTATCTTCCAGGTGATTACCATTAATGGTGATTACGGTGGCGATCGTTTCGAAAAAAAGAGGCTCGTTGAAAGAGAGAAGGAGAAACGAGTAAGAAGGATCAACAGGGCGAGAACGAGGCGGCGGAGGTTGTTGGTTGAACGCGTGCCAGAGGAGGGACGAACGTCGAACAGTGTTTTCGCAATCTCCTCGTTCCGTGATATCGGCAACGCCCTGTCCTCGTCAGCCGCTGCTACGTTACACATAATAATTTCGAGGAAAGTTGGAAACGCCGACGATCGAACAAGAGGCGTTTTGCAGGCACCGCGTTTGGCCCGAGAGCGCAACGTGGTAAAAACGGGCTTTGGGGAAACGCTGATATAGGCGGATAGGTAAACACCGGAGAATGATGGATGCGAACGAAGGGAGAACGTGGCGTTTGTCGGCCGGAGAAATGGACGTCGCGAGGCCGTGCGATTTTATCGCGGTTCGGTTGCCAGTCTATTAGTCTCTTCACGGTTCGATGGGAAATCCGTGCTAGGGATACGCCGTCGTGACTAATATCGCTGATATTTCTCGACGTTCTTCTTTCTCACCGGTCGAGCGACCGACCGGTTATTTCTTTTCCTCCGATATAAGTTTATGCGAATTCTTGTATCGCTCGAATCCGTCATGATTAACGTTGAATCACAGAAGCCTCTTCTCCGCCCTAGAAAACGCGATATCTCTGGCGCTTGCGGTAGACCAGCAGCTTCGTGGAACAAACACAGTCCGCGTAACCAAGTCCAATCTCTGAGCTGATCAGGCAAAACGCTAATCGGGAAAAACTTGCACTCGCTGTAGACTGTCGTTCGTTTTTTACGCTTACTTTATCGTACTCTATTTTCACTTCGTGTAACTTGCGTTCGCTGTCGCTCGTCTTTGTCGGTCCACTCGTCGGTCTCGTCGACGCTCTCGTCGATTCTGCCGGAGTACGGGAGACGCGCGAAACTTTGACCGCTATCGATACGCGATAGGAGGGAGTTCGTTTGTTTTGTTTCTTGACCCGGCAAAACGCACCGCCTTGCCACGTTTCGCGCACGTGTTTGCACTTTGGCCGCAAATTATTTAGACGGATCGCTGTTTGCAGAAGCGTTCTCCGGTATAAGCAATAAAGTGCAGATAGTCGGGGCGGCGTGTTTATCGAGCAAACGTAAAACGCAGGAAAGTTTTCGACAGGGGCGTGGATCCTGTCCGAGTGGATTTAAGTTGTTGAGAAAACAGTTTTTCGCCGCCCCGAGCAGGCCAGCCGAGAGCCTGCCTCTGCTGCTTTATGTTTGAATAAGCCAACGTCAGCACAGAGACGGAAAGATCCAACGTCCCCCTGTTAGCCTACACGTCGGATTTCCAGTTAAACGTATCGACTTACCGCGAGCGGAACGCCGGCAACGATTCGTTCGAGGTTTCAAACCAACGACAGACATCGATGGGAACAGCGATCGCTTCTCGAAATCCCTTTGACGGCTTTTCGTACGCAGCCGACGCGTTCGCGCGCCGCTTTCATCCGCGCGATTTAAAAGAGCGCAAACAAACGGACAGTTCCGATCAATCGCGCAAAGATTTGTCGCGTTGCATTATTCATAACGGCTTCCCGAGTTTCTGAAATTCCGAGGAATTATTATATTTTAGGGCCATTTTTTTTCTTTTCTTTTTTTTTTTTTTTTTTGACATCGTCCTTCCCGCATACGGTACGCCCAACAACCTGGCGAGATCTCTCTTCTCTAGTTTACCGCGAACGCAGCAGCTCGGCTCGTAATTTTAAGCCGTGCATACCGGTGCGAGCAATTCCTTCCGTGGTATTAACCATCGCACAATGTCCTTGGTTATATCGCGATGCTCAACGCAGCCATGGATTTACCCCCGTTGGTTGCAGCTGAATCGAGTTTTCGCGATCTTCGCGAAAGGATAATTCGCGTTTGACGAAATATGAGAAACGTTCTTGGGACGAGGGGCGATTATTATCTATGCTCGACGCTTCTTCTGGATTCGAAGAATCACGGATTCTCGGGCAAGCGGGCCGCACCAACGAGAAAGAAGACGGAAATTTGTCGAGCTTGTCGTCGCGGTGTCGTTAATCGTCGATCGATCCAACAACGTTTTCGGACAATTTCATCCACTCGCGTATCCACTATATAGCGGGGGAGCAATTAGCCGTGAGCGAATCGACGAATTTGCAATTAATCTTATCGAGAAAAAGAAGCATCGCTGTAATTATGTAATAACGAGAACGGATCCACCGTGCGGTAATTGGAAGGGAAATAATTGCGTCGGAAAGCAACGACTGATAATTGGACTAATTGCGTTGACAAATTATTTTAGCATTAATCTGCGTTCGATTGGCGTTTCTAACTTTGAATATCCACTATTTCGCAGACAAATTTTCGACGGAAAATCGATCCGACTTCGACCGGATCATCGAGTGCTATCGATAATTTTATGCAAAGTAGATTCGTAGTTGGCGAAACGTCCGTGCGTTACGCTCGCCTGTACCATTAGCGTATTATACGAAAGTAAAGCGTCCACACGCTAATTCGTCGAGTCGGATTACTCGTTTGTTTCCCAGCGTTGTTTTAACGGCGCGATATTTACGTAGTCGTTTGACTTTGTTCTCAGAGACGCGATCAGCGGATTCGAAAAGGCGAAGAGGTCAGTGCGTTCCAAGAAATAAAGGGAAAAGCAGCTACGCGACGATAAATCACACGGACGTAGAGGATTATCCTTGCTCTGTTGCGTTGCTCCTTACGAATGATTAATTGCAAGTTGCAGTACGTCGTAGCCTGGATGCTAATTTTAACACGTTTATCCAGGAAAATACATAAATTTAAACGCTCAAATTATGCACGAGTTACGCGTTGTTCGTTATAATGAAGCGGATCAGGCTCGCTCTCTTTTCTCCTAAAGGCTCTCTCTCTCTCTCTCTCTCTTCTTGTTTCTCTATTTTAATAACCGACAGCAATTTACGTAGACGCAACGCGGCTGCTATCGCGTGAAAATTAATGGGTTAATACAGTAATGTACGACAATTAACGGAGAATTAATAGTAGCCGATTTACGGCTAGTAACCTGCGAATTACGGCTCGTTAAGACACGCTTAATTGCATATTTCAACGACTTAACTGACAACGAGACTCTACAAAGTTGCTTTGTCTTCGCCGTGTCAGCAACTTTACGCAAAGTGTTTGCTATAATTTGCCTGGTACTTCAAAGGGATGATACACCAGATACCATAACGTTGTGCGGTAGACTCGTTACGTTAAACGACGCAACTGTCGAATCGATATCGATTTCTAGCGCAATACGACGCGATGTTAAAGTACAGCGAGCTGTCGCGATGCACGCGTCAAAAGAATGGCAGACGAGCGATTAAAAATTGCCGCGAAAGGGCCAGCGAATGTTGCGCCAAACCAGGCTCGGGGCATCGTACGGAGAAAACTTAAGAATAGCTTTAAACGAAATCAAGCCACGTTCGCCCAAGCGTAGGATAGAGACAATTTAGAAATGACTTCGAGTTGAGTCAAGCCAGATTCGAGCCACGAGAGAGAGCGAGAGAGAGCGAGAGAGAGTGAGAGAGGAAACTCGAAAAAATTACTTAGATTAAAGCAGGTTTTGGGGCACGGGATGGAGAAAATTTAAGAGCGATTCAAAGTTAAGAACGTACGTGTTCGGGACGTCGGTGCTGAGCGCACGGAATATGAGGGATGGGATTAAAAAGAGAGATGGCAAGTGGAAAAGATACGGATAACGTACATACATAAAGCGGGTATTAGACCTGGACAGCTGTACACCGTAGTTACACGGCGCTGGAAGCGACGAAGCGAGACGAGATAAGAATTAGGACAGGGAAAAGGGCAACGAAGTTCGAGGAGGAGGGGGCGAGAGAATTGCTGTCCTCGCACAGGGGTAGAAGGCCGAGGAGACAGAGTCGTTGCGCGAGGAGTTTATTCGAGAGAAACCGAAGCGAGTCGATTAGGAGTCGAACGGATTAGAAGCGAAGCGCGAGAAATGGCAAAAGAAATCCGAGAGAGAGGAACAGGAGAGACCGAAAACAAGCGCGATATACATAACGATATACGGATCGAGTATCTACAAAGATACTCGAGACACGGCGAATAGTCGCGAGCAATAATAGCAAGGGCGAGATAACGTGGAAAGACGAAGGAGGAGAAGAAGATAGGTACTGGGAGCAAGAGTTGCGCGTGCTCCTTCGAAATACTTCAACTTTGTGTCGAGAAACTTTTTCGTACAGTCGTAAACAAGGCAGATGTTTAGGTGGTCCATTTAGCTAAAACACCCTCTACGTACGTACAGATATTCCTCTCGCAACACGGTGGTCAAGTTGCGAAAATATACCGTGTCGTTGCGCGATCGAGAATCGGTGAAAAAATGGCGACCGTTGCAGGTGTCACACGACCCCCTTGACGCGAAGATCTTCAGACGCACAAAGTACGACCGGGCAAGAGCGCTGGCAGAAAACGTTGCAAATGCCAAAATTGAAAACATTTTGATTTTTTATTGGCAACGGCATTTTCGGCTTTCGCCTAAAATCGCTCGGATCGACGGAACATTGAGTTTTCCTTCCAATTCGCGAGTTTCCCACCGACGCGAGCTTTCGTTTTTCGTAACATTGGACCGAGAGAATTTTCCACTTTCCCACCGTGCAAGGAGAAATACAGCAGAAAAAATATATATATATATTACGGTATAAAAAACGCAGCAAGTACACATCCATCATCCGCGTACTCCGTAATTCGCAAGAATTACAACCGCTCTGCCTTTACGCTTTCCAGAAATATAATTTCCTCCGACGACTCGCCGCAATTTCTTCCGATTAATACTAACGCAACTTCCGATAAGGCGCGTAGTACTTTCCTTCGCCCACCTTCACGACCACTAAGAACGGCCTCGAACAAGATCGTCGTAGTCGAAGAAGGCTTGCCGCAATAATTACTGCGGTTCCCGGGGAAATTATGCCGCATAGCGGAATGGCCGTACCGGCGCTAATATCGTAATACGGTGGCGCATAATTAATGAAATTAATATTGGCTCGACCAAGGTTAGCCAGCTGGCGTATTGTGGTTCACCGTGGCGAAACGCGAGCCCGAGGGTCAACGAACTATCAAAGTTACTCTTACGGACAGGTTTGCCACGCTATGGTTCGCGCTGTTCGGCCAATTTCGTAAAATCAACCTTCGTTCGATGGCGACTCTCGCGTCTCGTTCAGCGTCCGCTTGTATATTCGATCGAATCGACCGATGCAAGTTTGCGTGTTCCCGAGAGCGGCAAGCGGAAATGGCAGCTGCGTGCTTTCGTTGATTTGCCACTTGGACCAGAAAGGGAGAGAGGGAGAGAGAGAGAGAAAGAGAGAGAACGTCGAGGAGCGAGCGTTTTTGCACGAAGGAGAAACTCTTGCTGGACGTTGTTCGAGAACCATCCGGCCAGCAACAAAAAGCTTCGGCGCGTTTAGCGGAAACGCGATGAGAAGATGGAGAAGGATGAAAAAACTTCGGGTGGAAGCTATCTCGTTCAGGTATCTCGTCCAGGCATCGAGCGTAGATGAAGTTGCGGCAGAGTATCCGACACTGACGAGAGAATGGCACTAGCTGCGAAATATCTCGAAATTGCCTCAAAGCATCGTCGATTTCTCTTCTTCGAGAAAACACGCCACCGCTAACGATCGAATCCCGAGCAACGTGATTTTCTATTTTCGAGGAAAACCGACGGTATATTCTTCTCTCTAGCCATTAGCGTTTCGTCCATTCGAAGAAATTCCCTATGAGATGCAATAGAGGTCGTCGGTTGTTATTCCGATCGTTCTGGTGCGCCAAACTATATCGTACCACGCGGTTCCTTTCTCCGTGTCTAAGCATACCGCTTTGAGGTTTTCGTTCTTGATAAATGCATCGCGTACACTGGTTCCCGGGTTAACTCGAGATAGCCAGCGCGCTACCTGCGTTGATAATTCTTCTCACGACACGCTGCTTTCGATCGATTCCCAAGGAATAAGGTAATTTTACTTCGTCCTCTACTCGGCTCCGACGCGGCCCAACAATGCTCTGCAACTCGGTTCCATCTCGAGAATATAAAAAACGACGCGGAAACGAACTCGCCTTATCTGTTCGATCCCGTGTCCTTAGCTTCGAATTATCTTCACGGATTCTATCGCACGGAGCATTCTGCCCCGTCGTATAGCGAGCAAAACGTCTCAACTAGTTTACAAGTAAATTACTTGCAGGCACACAGAGAGGAGGAGGATGCCAGCCATGTTCAGGACTTCGGGACATAATGGCGGTAACCTGGGCATACTTGCAATTAAAGCAAGGACATCCCTACGGCTGTGCAGGCAGGTTAATTCTTGGTCTTGTCGTTCTGCTTCTACACAGGTGTTTGTCCTACGATTACACGACTCCGTGTTCCCTTTGCTACGACCAAGTTCGCTCGGCTTTTTACGCCTGCTTCCTGCTAATTAGATCCTTATTAAGGCGAATTAGGCGAAAAGTTTAACGCCACAACCAACGACAACCAAACGATGCTAACGACAAAAGAGCAGAGGAGATCGGCGAGCGACGATACTCCTTCGTCTTGGACAGTCCGTTGATATTCATCGTCAATTTCTCAATCGTCGTTTAGAGAATAGCCGTTCGAATAATTTAATTTCGTGCTCGAAGACGAGGGGAGATCGGCCACGCTATTTGCGTTCTGTTCGTTTCAAAAAACACCCAACGAACCATTCTCGTAGATTGTTATCTCGAGGAGCAAAAATCGCGGATTTAAGAGAACTCGCGTAACAAATACAACGTATACGTAGGTAGCCTCGTATTACAACAGCCGATACCGGGCACGATCCTAAAATTCAATTCCAAAGTGACGCGCTTTCTACGATTTTGTATTCGCACGAAAATTTTCATCGTCTCGATCGTCGTCGCTATATCCGCATCGATCGATTCCGCCGCGTCTTACGCTTAATTTCTTCGATAGGCGTAACGCGTGTACGTCAAAAACAAGAAAACGTACGTTAAAAACAAGAAAGCGTACGTTAAAAACAAGAAAGCGTACGTTAAAAACAAGAAAGCGTACGTTAAAAACAAGAAAGCGTACGTTAAAAACAAGAAAACGCACGCGTCAAACGTTTAGCCACAACGACGCCCGTTCCCCAGCGAAATTCTGCAATTTCGTAAGCTGACGTTCCGCAATTTCGTCGCTGACATTCGCCGTCGACTAATGCGCTATTGATTTTTCGCATTACAGCGGGAATAGGAGATAGCCGAATGGATAGCATTCGCCCCTTGGTATATACGTTAAATCCGGAGACACGCAAAGAGTTTGCTCTGCATACGGTTGCACAAGCACCAGGTTTAATAGCGCGGCACACGCCGAGAAACGGCGACTCGACGTTTCCTTTTACACCGGGCGCCTTTATTCCGCGAGCGTGTTCGACTGCGTTTCGACTGGCAACTGCACCGCCACCGACTCCGTGCTTCGCTTCCGCGTTACAACTCGTACGCGAACTTCCAATTGTAAATTCCAACAAATTCGGATATTTGTAGCGATTTATTTCATCGACGTGTCGGTCAAGTCGGGTTTCGCCGCGTCGAAGACCACGTCGGACACAGCCTTCTCACGACACCCGCTAGGTAAAACGATTTTCCAGCCAGATACTACTCGTTCCATTAGGTTCTCGGACACGTAAAAATCCGTACAGAAATCCGATGCTGTCTGCCGATAATATTTCTAGTCCCTTGCCGAGACACGCTCCAAAAGACACGAGAAACGCGCTGCGACCATCTTTCGTTCCGTGGAAGGAGGTCCAGAGATGATTTCCGATTCGTTCTTTTTTATAACGTCGTTTCTCCTTCTTTTCTTTCTTTTTATATCTGTCGCGATTCCCGGAGAATTGCACGAGGATGATAGCAATTAAGGAGATAAAGGGGCTTTTATTGAAAGCGGAATCGCGAGCATCGAGAGTTACCGGTGGATTTAGGCGTACCGGAACAAAATGAAATTTTACATCCAATCAGCGTCGCCCCGACAAGATGTAGCCCCATTCCTCCGCTGGAAATTGTAGAACGGAAATCCCGCCATTACGAGATCGCCACGGACCGTTTCGCGTCTCTCTTTGGATTCCGCGAGATTACATTTACAATATTAAAACTGCCGGTGGCCGGTCGCGCTGTAAATAAAACTGGCGGAGCCAGCGGTTCAATCTGAAGCAACTTTCGACGCTAACGTGCTGGGAATACGACGACTGCAAGCGTCCGTGTCTCGTGAATAACGTTACGAACAACGCGTGGTAAAAATCACCGCCTCTCTCAAACCGTTTAAACAGTCGTACATCTCCCGTCGTAGCACGGCGATCCTCTTCGTGGTCGATTAAATTATCGTATTTCCAAGTATCCGTGTATTCGCTCGTACACGTCGGATCTTTGTTAGATCGTAAGTTACGAACGAATGAAATAATTCTTCGAAATGTCGTTTCGATTCCTCTATTCGTTTCTAAGCTTGCACAGATTTGGACAGATCTGGTAAAAGAAGCAAACGCTTCGTGCCTGTCCGAGAAAATCTCCACCCCATTGCACGTGAAGCCGCACAGCAATTCGCAAACTGCGTCTCGCGTTCGCGAAATATCTTTTTCTTTGTTCGACGTTCACCAGTTTCCATTTCTCATCCGATTCGAACGTTACCTCGACGTCAGAGATCGTTGGTAATTGCAGTTCCCTTGTTACGTTGCAAGTGCAAGCAAAGGAACATCCGTATCCACGCTGAAACGAAGCAGCGAAATCCTCCAGCTCGATTTCCTCGAAAGCCGGATTAAAAAAACGACAAACTAAAAATTCTGCTTCTTCCGTTTACCTCTTGTACGATGATCATGCTCTTTTCGCAGTTATATCGCTAATTACGGGGCGCTTTGTATGCAGCGCATATTGCGCACAAACGCAACATGGTCGTGCAGTAGTAATTGTCTAACCAGCGATCCTCCTTTGGTCAAACACGTCGAAGGGCGTTTCCACCATTAACTTCTACGCGACGGAATTTCTACGCGTCGCACAGCGAACGAAATAATCGTCGCTCGATTGCCATCTTATTGTTCGATGATATCGTTAGTCTCCGCGTAACGTAAATGCAAACGACTATCGCAGGAAAATCAATACGAGATTAGCGAAAATTGCTGCCGTGTCAAAATCTATTCGCTCCTCGAGCCAGAGATCCTCTAGGAAGGCTATACAACACGTTCTCGCTTGTCGAACGGAATTTAAAAATTTCCCCTTCCTTCCGAGAACAATTTCCAAAGAACAGTGCCAATCCGTCCTGTAATTTTTATCGGTCCGTATCAAGAAGATATCGTATTACGTTGCTACATTGTCCTCTTCCTTGGAAAAACTGCTGCGCAACATGTACTTTTCTTCTCTTCTCTTCTCTCTTGGCGAAATCCACAAACGCAACTTGGCTGAAGATCGAATTTCGACTACGTTTGCTCCAGCAAAATGTTTAAAGTTGCAGGAAAACTCTGTCCCTCTGCTGAACGTTGGTTGCTCAGGAAACAAGGGAGCAAACGCGTCCGTCTTACGCGACGCTTAGGAAAAAAATGGGAAGAGGACCGTTGCTGGCATCGGCATCGTGGATTCAAACGTCGCTGTGCGCGGTGTCCAACGAAGGAATACAAATTCAAGATACTTGGATGGAATCGTGGAGAACGGAGGACGCGAACAAATTTTCCTCGACGATAAGTTCTTGATACCAGGTTTCAGGAAAAGTACAGTCGCGCTGCGTAATTTCGTCCGCCCCTTAACGACGCGCACAGGAATCTCGAGGGCTGTTAGTTAATTAAAATTTGGAAATTCTAACTCGCGTCGAAAATGGCGCGCTACAGCCCGTCCCAGGGTTCAGCTATCGCCCTTAAACAATCTCTTTGATCTTCTCTTTGATCTTCTCTTCGATCTTGCGCGCGTTTCACCAAAGTAGTCCCGTTCAAATGCCGCTGCAAACCGGATCGAACGCAATGTCGCAGCAATGCGGAGAATCTTCTTAAGGTGAGATTTCCTATAAGCGTTCATACGGACAGACAAAGAGGCGAATCCACGTATGTACATATCGAAATAATTAAAAACGTCGTACGAACATGCTCTGTCGAAAAAATTGCTCCAACGATCCCTTCACTGCCTTCTCGGCGTCGTCGCATCAGCGATATCGCGTTTTCGCGAGAACTTTACGACTGCCGTTCCTCAACGCTAGACGACGAGTGGATTCAAACGTTGTATCAATTTTTGCGTGCGTAGACAGAAGCACAAGAAAGCTAGAAAGTCAGCGATCGTCTACGAATAGGCGAAGAGATTTAAAAACGAAGAGAAGCCACGCGCAAGGTGATGATCAAGCGCTGGTTAATTTTCTATCCCACATCCCGATGAAAACATTCACGTATTCGTAAACTTGCGCCGCGAAACGAGGGAATCGCTGTCCGAGCGATGGCTCGTCCAAGAGTTTCGTATTACGCCGAGAGAATCGTGCGCTCAATTTCCGAAAAATTCATTTGTTAGAAGCACCGACACTTGGCACTGGGGTTTTTCCACGGTTCGTCGATTTTTCCAACAGAGTAGCACGTATCGAAATTACTCCTTTTCTGCGCGTTCAGTTGCATCGAGCGATATTTTACAGTATACGTTCGCGTAGCTTCTTTCGCCAAAAGCTTTTACACGCGTCTAACGTGTTGCGACGCGTGCATCGACTCGCTTATAGGTCTCGCGATGCATCTTCCGATAAACGTAGTTCGATATCGGCCAAGGACACTCGTATCGATGCAGGAATTGGACTTTGCGTGAGTCGGTGATCAAGATCGGCGATCGACACGCAGGTTTCAACGTGTAGAGGGTGTCGTTGATAGCAAATATAACGCACCGAATAACGTGTCGTCGGAATTTCGAGAAACTTGCGAGAAAGTCGATCCACGCTGCGAATGCCTTGGAAAAAGGAGATTACTTTCGGCGATCGTGAGTGGCACGTCGATTAACTCGATGGAAATGCAACAACGTTTCTTCTTGCCGAACGACTGCGAGAATAGGCCGAGTAGTCCGGACGATGCTCGACAGCGAGGCAATCTACGTCGTCTCGTTCTTTATCGATCCTATGCAACGCGAGCGGAAGCATTGATGCAATCGTGGCAATTAACCGTCCACGATTGAAATTAAAAGTCTTGCACCGACGACGGAGCGGTGTTTCCGGCCAAGATATTCGCGTAATTATCTCGAGTATACGCTAGTTATTTACGAAGAGCATCCGCTATTTTTACGTATTAGTCGTGTAAAACCATCGCGGCAAACCAAGTGAATTCTTCGTTCGAGAATTCGTGTTTTTCCAAGTTTCGTCTTTAACGGAAATAAATCTTTTCGGAAGAAACATACGTCGCTTCATAACAACCATCTATCTCCAAAAGGCTTTACTTTGTAAGAATGTGCTCTTTCGAGAAACACTTTCTTTTCCGAGGAAACGTATTCTCTCTGAAAAGTCCTTTCCTAATAAGAAGAAAGCATCTCCGTTCCCGAGAAACTTCTACTTTGAAACGCTGAATCTTTAAACAAATACTTAGCGTATACTTCCATTACGTTCTCGATGATCTTCATCTGCAATTTTTGTACCAGAGATCCAAGAGCAACGTTTCTTACTAAATCGACCGTACGACACTCGGACAACAAAATGGTATTCCATATTTGGCTATTTTCCTTTGCTACCGTTGATCGAGCTTGACAGATTACTAGCTGTTTTTTTTTTCATTCAAACAATCCGAGTCAAAACTCGAGTTTAATCGTATTAAATCGATCGTACGAAACTCAACCGAAGATCAAAGTTAACCTATTTAACTACTTTTCTTCGTTACCGTTGATCGAGCTCGACAGATTACGAGCTATACTTTATTCGTTTCAAACAATCCGAGTCAAAACTCGAATTTGATCTTACTAAATCGATCGCACGACGCTCAACCGGAGCTTAAAGTTAAACTATTTAACTACTTTTCTTCGTTACCGTTGATCGAGCTCGACAGATTACGAGCTATTCTTTTTTCGTTTCAAACAATCCGAGTCAAAACTCGAATTTGATCTTACAAAATCAATCGCACGACGCTCAACCGGAGCTTGAAGTAAAAATATATTTAACTACTTTTCTTCGTTACCGTTGATCGAGCTCGACAGATTACGAGCTATTCTTTTTTCGTTTCAAACAATCCGAGTCAAAACTCGAATTTGATCTTACTAAATCGATCGCACGACGCTCAACCGGAGCTTAAAGTTAACCTATTTAACTACTTTTCTTCGTTACCGTTGATCGAGCTCGACAGATTACGAGCTATACTTTATTCGTTTCAAACAATCCGAGTCAAAACTCGAATTTGATCTTACTAAATCGATCGCACGACTCTCAACCGGAGCTTAAAGTTAAAATATATTTAACTACTTTTCTTCGTTACCGTTGATCGAGCTCGACAGATTACGAGCTATTCTTTTTTCGTTTCAAACAATCCGAGTCAAAACTCGAATTTGATCTTACTAAATCGATCGCACGACGCTCAACCGGAGCTTAAAGTTAAAATATATTTAACTACTTTTCTTCGTTACCGTTGATCGAGCTCGACAGATTACGAGCTATACTTTATACGTTTCAAACAATCCGAGTCAAAACTCGAATTTGATCTTACTAAATCGATCGCACGACGCCCAACCGGAGCTTAAAGTTAAACTATTTAACTACTTTTCTTCGTTACCGTTGATCGAGCTCGACAGATTACGAGCTATTCTTTTTTCGTTTCAAACAATCCGAGTCAAAACTCGAATTTGATCTTACAAAATCAATCGCACGACGCTCAACCGGAGCTAGTAATCCTTCTATTTAACTACTTTTCTTCGCTACCGTTGAT